>JAASFO010000415.1:0-22121 GCA_023333815.1 Globisporangium recalcitrans
CGTGCGGAGACCCAGAGCCTGGTCCAGCGCACCGTCGTCCACCTCACCTAAGAACGAGGTAGGGCCGCAGATCGGCTGGATGAACTCCTTTGCCATCGACGCGATGCCAGTCGGGTCGAACATCGCGACCGCGTCCAGACCGAAGTCCGCGATCTTGAGCGCGTAGTCCGCGGTCGACAGCGGCTTGCCGCCGCTCGACGACGAGTCGATGATCTGGTCGATGATCACCTGGAACGTCTTGCGGATGTCGTCACGGGTCTGGAACGCGCCAGAGGCGTCCTTTGGCACACAGCTCGAGGTCACCGCTGGGATGTCCTTCAGGAACAGATCCGAGTTGGTGATCGCGAGACGGATCACGTCCACCGCGCTGGTTGGCGACGAGGTCTTGATCTGCTTGACCGCGATCGTCACGCGGTCGATGATGCTCTTGAGCTCGGTACCGCAGGTCACACCAGACTCGATCAAGGTCGTGAGCGCGCTCAGGTCCACGGTCTTGAGCTTGCTCACCGAGGCGCCGACGCCGACCTCCATCGTGAAGTTGAGGAACGTCTGGGTATCCAGCACGTTCTCGCCCTTGCTGGTGATGCCGTCCAAGATCTTCTTGATCGTCGAGACCACGGAAGCAGCCTGGTCGAGTCCAGTTGGCGCTGGGAGACCCAGGCACGTAGTGACCGCCACAGGCAGGTCGTAGACCACAAAGTCCGACTTGGACAGCAAGTACTGGAACTGCGACTTGGTCGTGTTTGGGAAGCTCACCTCCAATTCCTTCGCGTAGCCGACAACCTTGTTCACGGTGGTGAAGAGCTGCTGGCCGCACTTGACGCCCTGCTGCACACCCTTGCTGGCGAGGCTCAGCTGGCCGAACACGCCAGAGGTCGCCGCGTTGATCGCGACAGTGGCCACCGCGTTCACCTTGGCGATGACCTCCAACGCGCAGTCCTTGTTCTGCGGGATGCACTCCATGCCGCACTCCACTGGGTACTCGACTGGGCACTCAGCCCAGCACGTCGCGATCTTGTCGAACTCGTAGCCTGGAGGGCACTTCTTGGTCAGGTGGGTCTTGCGGTAGCAAGCCGAGTCCGCCGGGACGCCGAACTTTGGACCGACCCAGTTCGGGAGCGACGGCACCACTGGAGCTGGCGTGTACGTCGGCGCCGGGATCACAGTCGTTGGCGCTGGCGATGGAGCGACCGTGGTGGCTACTGGCGTTGGAGCGACCGTGGTGGCTACTGGCGATGTGGCCGCCGTTGGCGCCGCCGTGGTGACGACTGGGGCTGGGGCGTACGCGTCCACCGTGGACGACGTCGTGTCCACGACAGCCGACTGGGTCACCGACTGGGTCACATCGTTGCCTGGCGCGACCGTGCCGACGGTGTACTGCGTGGTGTAGCTCTGGCCGGTGGCGAGGCTGCTGGTGACAGCGAGCACCGCGGCGAAGAGACTGACGAAGCCGGTCTTGACCATGTTTCTCTCAGAGAAGAAAGATGGTAGGGAGAACTTGACTAGCTCTTGTCTGGGGGCAAGAGCGCAGATTTCCGAATGAGAAACCAGCCGCGACTGATTGCGACAGTGGTCCCAGACGGAGTTCCAATGAGGAGCTCTGCGAACGCGTGCACGAGGTGGAGACATTCAGTTCGATGCATTCTTCACCCACATCGTTTTTGCCCACAAAGTGATGCGCATCAAGTCAGAGCAAGGTAGCAGAGCACAGAATGTGCTTCAGTGCACCACCACCTGGTCACCACGGAAGGTTCCTGTTCGACGCAGAGAAAGGGACGAATGACGGACGTCGTTCGGTGGAGACAGAAACTGCGAAGTCACGTGAGCTCGGTTGGATTCACGCGATCGAGTGGTCACAAGTGCGGATCGTTCGGTTGTCAGGATGGCGGTTTCTGTGGCGAAGAGCTGATGAGGAAGAGTTGCCTGTCAAAAAAAAGAGTCATCGAGACAAATGCGCAAAATGTACCACGAGGCAAACTCGCTCAACCCGTTAACTGTGTTTTCTACTCTGGAACGGTATATTTTGAAGCTAAAAGTGGCCTGTTTTGTTCACTGTTGGGTCACTGACGATCACCTGTTCGTTCGCGTGTCACGCAGTGTAGCTGTCCATTGGGATGTGCAGCATGCGCGAATGCATCCGCTTGCTTACGGCATTACTCACAGCGCGCACTGTGAAGTTGAGTCCAGCGTCTGTCCACGAGACAACGATGACGACTTGCTTTTTCTTAGTATCAGTCTCTCTCCTAGACTGATGACTTTCAGTCAGTCGCTGGTCGTGCGCGTTTTGTGCAGCTCTGTGCAGGCAGAGGTGGCGTCAACGTCCCACGGGCTCTTCCACTGGAAGGGACGGATTGATCATGCTCCTCATGCAATGCCTCTCGCAAAAGTCTTCAGACTGGGCTTCTTGCTGTTTGCTTTTGGCTTTTTGAGGAGGGTCCTTCAGGATCTCTCAGTGAACTTGTCGGACTCTTGGGCTCTGCAAACTCAGACTTTGCGTCTGTAGCGCAGGAACGAACGCATGGCTCCTTTGAATGGCAATAGCAAAGCCCGTGGCTTGCTCCACGAGCACGGCAAGTCAGACATGTGGAGAGTAATCAGTGATTATAATGCTGCTTCTGCTCGCAGGTGTCGACAATATTATACACCGGCAATCAAATGCCTGGGGCGATCTCCATGCACGTGCAGAAGAGCTGAGCAACAGGATTTGATATTGCACTTGGACTGCACTGGAGGAGTTGGTGCTGAGAAAGCAGTTGAAGTCGGGAGGCGAAAGCGCGAAAGACGATTGAGCTGTATCGCATCAGGGAGCATACAGCACAAAGATCCAGGAGGCAGCCAGCCTTCATAGCGGCAGCAGAAACACGAGTACCTGACGAGAGAGCCACTTGATTTCCAGAGCACACGTCCTTGAGCGTCGGCAAGAGAGCAGCACCCGAGTCGTCAACCATTGTGGTTCTTACAGTGGGTGGGTATCTGGGTAGACTTCCGAGCACTCTGCAACAACGCCACAGACAAACTCCCAGCCATTGGATGTGCGGAGTGGCACGCACTAACAGTGATCTGAATATCCCTTCACTCAGTATCAGCAGCGCTCGCTCGCTGCCAAACGTACACACCGGTACTCCCACAGCCCGCCCAAAATGTCTTATCTACGACAATGCAGTACTTGTCGCCCTAAACGGAATCAAACTCCCTCCCGTCTTGGCACCTCTGTTCAGGTTCACCTGGTTGGCTTTCGCCTGAAAATGGCTTCATGCAGACCATGTTCGAGAGGACGCTGTACCCTCAGAGCTCTGACGAGATGAACTCAACTGGTTCTGAGCAACTTCACAGTCTGGCAAGTCATAGGCAGCTACTAGTAGCAGCAGCATTGCCCCTCTCCCCTCACAGTCACAGTTCGCACGTCTCAGTTTCGAAGCGCGGGTGGTTATTTCAAACAACAATAGCAGAATGTGGCTATTTTCTTTTCGTTCCCCGAAACTGTTGCTGGTCATGTTAGCTTCTCGTTGGGGTCATTTCCCGCCAAGTCCAGGGATGAAATCAAAGTGAAGCATGAACCAAACCAACCCAGTTTGCCAGAGGAAATGAGCGATGGGGTGCGCTGCGAGCAAGAAATCTCTCGACAGCAGCGACGGCAAACCCCCGCAGTTCACAGACGCGACCGGCGGCAGCGACGACGACGACGAGGAAGCGCAGGGTGATGCTGCGAACTCAAGACGCGAGATCGATCGCGCGGCGATCGAGAAGCAGAGTCATCTCAAGGGCGAGCAATCGCTGCTCGCGCTCGCGATGAACGGCAAGTCTAGTAGTGTTGGCGGTGATGGCGACAAGTACGCTTCGATGTCGCTGAAAGTCCACAAGATCGCTGAAAGGTCCGTATCCGAGGCTTCTCCGCGCGAAGGCGGCATCGCTGATGCTACAACCGCTGCTACTGCTGGCAGTGGCGGAGGTGCTCCTCTTCGTCTCGATCCCGCCACGAGTCCGATCAAGATCCGAATACAAAAGCCTGTGAGCAGCGTCATTTCGATCGAAGAGCACGAAGGCTCCAAGCTGCTGCCAGATGTCAAGTACTCCATGCGCGCATCGGTTAATGGTGGCGGGGGTCGCCTCCATCTCGAGCATGGTCCTGGCGAGACTGGTCAGTTTGGGGTGGGCTTTGGTACAAACAATGCGAGCCAGCCCTTCAATGGCGCTCGGAAGCTCCAGCCGATTGCAACAACAGCAAACACAAGCACGCTCGACGGAGGCTACAACCCCCACGCTGGCCAGCAGCAGCACCAGGTAGGTTTTCTGCAGAGGGATATGCAACAACAGCAACAGCAGCAAATGCCAGTAACAGGCGTGGTGCCAATCGACAGGATGCAGTACACGCAACAATCTGGGGCTGGAAGAGGAGGAGGAAGCGCTGGTGACGCAATGATGCCGCGAGGACGAGGTGCTGGACGCGGCTTTGCTGGCTCCATCTCACCATTGCATAGAAGACCGATCCAGGTTCAAGTGATGGGGTGACCACCAATGGTTTTGTTGGACGTGGTGGCGTCGGTGGCGGTACTGTCGTCGCTGGTCCACGAGGAATTCCAAGACCGCTTCATGTCATGGCGGCTCGGAGTGGAGGCAGCCAGCGCGGCCAGACCGCAGCATTCCGACAGCCTGAAGCAGATCACCATCCAGCACAAGCGTTATCGGTGCTGTCTGTGACAGTGAAGAAGTCGAATGATAAGGGCTCAGATGCCAGTGGCAACGACGACGACGAAGTCGGGGACTGGGATCTTGATGACGAGCTGACGGAGGAGGACAAGCACGTTCCGCGAGACGCCTCGCCGAGCAAAGCGGTGTCAGGTAGCTCCACGTCGTTCAAGAAACAGCCACCGATGCCGATTCAGACCTCGAGCCCTATGAGAGCATCTGAGTCACCTTCTCCAAAGAACCCACCAAAGTTCCGCCCCACACACGAGAATGCAAACGATTTTGGAGACTTTGTGACGGTAGGTGACGACGATGATGACAGCAACTATGGTGACGACAATGAAGACGTCGAAGACTGGTTTGAAGCCGATTCGCCAACCGCTGCCACTGGCACTACTGCTTCAAAAGCCAAGAAGCTTCCGACTCGAGGGCTAGAAGGCAGTCCGACGAAACTGGTTCCAACAAGTCCAGCGGCGATGCATGCGTCTTCAAGTTCTCCGAGTGTAAGTCCCGCGATGACTCCAACAGCCTACCGCCACACCCCTCCTCTAGGTACCGAGGCTCTCAAGCCGCCACCCATGCAACGCCTACCCTCTCGGCAAACCGTGGCCACTCTTGGGAATCCGCCACCCACAAAGCCTGCAGCTGTAGGCATCGGCTCCCCGACAGTTGGCGGTGGGTCTCCGCTCAAGCAAGTCTCGTACCGCTCCAGTATCATGAACATCGGTCAGCCGGTGCTTTTGCCCATGGCAATAGTTGGGAGCAGTGCCATCATTCAAGAAGGAGCAGCAGGCAATGCGCCGATTCGCGACACCAAAGTCGTGAAGAAGAAACGCGCCGAGCTCCCGCAGCGCAATCTGCCGCACCCGACGCCCAAGTTCGGCGACTGGCTCAACTCGCGCACGATGATCAACAACTACATCATCCTCGAGTCGCTCGGCTCGGGCAGCTACGCCGAAGTGAAGCTCTGCAAGGAAAAGGTCTCGGGCAAGCTGTACGCGATGAAGTTCACCAACCGCGACATCATGAAGAAGGACAAGCTGGGCAAGCAGAGCAAGCTCGACGACATCAAGCGCGAGATCGCGATCATGAAGAAGCTCAACCACCCGAACGTGCTGCGGCTCTACGAGGTCATGGACGACCCGAACATGAACAAACTCTTCCTCGTGCTCGAGTACATGAAGCACGGCGACCTGCTCAGCCACCAGAAGAAGAAACACAGCAGCTCATTGTCGAGTACTGGCGGCGTTGCAATGGAGAGCTTGCATGACCGCGACCTGCACTGCGTGGTCCTCCAGGTTCTGCTTGGGCTCGCCTACCTCCACGAACAGAAGATCGTCCACGGCGACATCAAGCCGCAGAATATCCTCGTCGGCGACAAGGACGCCGTCAAGATCGCGGACTTCGGCATCTCCCAATCACTCTATGGCAGCAAACAGAAACTGACTGACACCGCGGGGACACCGGCGTTCATGTCGCCGGAGATGTGCTCGGGCGAAGAGTATTCGGGTCAAATGGCGGATATCTGGGCGGTCGGCGCGACGATTTTCATGCTCAAGTTCGGGAACCCGCCGTTTGTCGCGAAGAGCGCGATGCAGATGTTCGAGAAGATCCAGAGCGACCCGCTCGTGTTCCCATTCTCCATCGACACGCTGTTGCAGGACCTGCTCTCGGGGATGATGATCAAGGATCCGCAGAAGCGAATGACGCTCTTGGAGGTGATGTCCCATCCGTGGGTGACGAAAGAGGAGACGCTGTCGGGCTACTCGATCCGCCAGCAGGCGCCGCAGATCACCGTCTCGAGTGACGAGATCGAGCACGCGATCGACTCGAAGGATCAGTTTGCGATCATAGTCAACATCCGCATTCAGATGATGAAGAGGCTGCAGAAGGCGCGTCAGGAGACGCTCGAGCGGCAGCGCAGACTGCGCCATGAAGATGACGAGAATGCGAATTTTGGAGCTCGACCGATGGCTGAGAAAGCATCACCAACAGACACGCAAGCACTAGCAGCGGGTAGAGAAGAGCACCGGAAGGTTGTGAAGCTGAAGTCGCCAAAGATCAAGCAGAACAAGGTTCACGCAGATCACCACTCGAGTGGCAAGTCGTCTCACGCCGACCAGAAAGCAGAGGACGCCCACGAAATGCTCAGCAACGAAGAGATCAGCTATCGCTCGCAGCTGTTTTCGCGCAAAAAGACGGGCTCAACCGCAGCTCCAAATGGTGGCGGAGGCAAGGCGCGCGATCAGGGAAATTGTGGGTTTGAGAACGACGCGGACATCGACAGCACAGGTCAAGACACGGACGATGATGACGACGTTCTCTCGAGCGACGATGACGAGACCGCTATCGCACAGTCTCCGCAGCTTCTCGACGAACTGCTGCTGACGACACTGTCGATGCCTCCGCTGACAAAGACCAAATCGACGGGCGAAGAGACCCACAAGCAGGATCTGGGCTTGGATGATCGAAGACCATTCCAGAAAGACGGGACAATAGTGCAGCCCCACGCAGCTCCGATGATTGGCGACAAGGAGGGATACTACGGCGAATCGTCGACTCTCGCGCTCCGATTTGGCGTTGCGTCACTGCAGGGTAGACGCAGCACGCAAGAAGATCGCTGGGTCGTGCTTCCTGAGATCGAAGACGTGATAGCACCGAAATGGTCGCAGAGCGCGTTTGTTGGTCTGTTTGACGGACATGGCGGTGAAGAGTGCTCGAATATCCTTCACGAGCAGCTCCACTCGTGGATCTTTCGGGATCCGCACGACCTCACGCTGACTCCAGCGATCCTCCAAACCTGCTTCGAAGAGCTGGACACCTACGTCTGCGACTACCTGCTGCAGAAAGGTGACTTGAGCGGCTCGACTGCCGCGTGCGCGGTCCTGAGTCCTTCAGATGATGGGAAAAAGAGCGTTGGGATTGTCGCGCATGTCGGCGACTGTCGGCTTGTGCTGAGTCTTCGCAACAACGAGGTCCATGGCATTACAGAAGACCACCGACTGGCCACGACCGCAGAGCGCGATCGTATCCTCCAGCTCGGCGGTCGCGTCGTGAACAACCGCGTGAATGGCGTCATGGCGATCACGCGCGCATTTGGGGATCTCGAGTTCAAAGGTCTGGTGGGGAAGAAATCGGGTGGCGGTGGTGCTTCTTTGTCTTCCTCTTCGTCTCCAATGTCGCTGATCCCGAGCACCGTGCAGCAGAACCCGTTCCAGAAAGACGAAGAGAAGATCCCAGCACTGCTGACGGCTCGTCCCGATGTCCACATGATCGAGCTCGACCCCGCAGTCCATGAGTTCATGCTGCTCGCGTGCGACGGGCTCTGGGACGTCATGAGTAGCGAGGAAGCCGCCGAGATCTTCCGCGACCGGCTCCACTTCCACCAGAACCTGCAGCTCGCAGCGAAGGAGCTCGCGCAGGAAGCCATCCGCCGGTACTCGAACGACAACATCACGGTCATCGCGATCCAGGTCGGTGGTGGGCATCCAAAGTGATCAATCACATCAATATTGCGGCACAATTGCACTGTGCCACTTTCGTGCGTTCCTGACAAAACAATATTATTTTGGGCACCGTTTTGGCGCCAACCCAAAATTGCAATTTGCATCATTCGAAGAGATCCAAGCAAGTCGACGAATAGATAAACGAGCAAAGTGGTGAAAATGCTGGAGCTGCATCGCCTGCTGGACGAGTACCGCGACGCGGAGGAGAAGCTCGACGCGGTCCCGGTGTTTGACGACGCAGCGTACTGCTTGGGCAAGTACAAGGACGGCGCGCTGCTGCGGTTCCGCGGCGTTGTGCACGACGTGCAAGACCCAGAGCTCGTGCTGCTGGCGCCAGGCGTGGAACAAGATGCTGACGCAGACAATGAAGATATGGCCAACCGCTTTGCGGATGCCCAGGTCGGCAAGGATCTCGTGGAGCGCGTGCCACTGAAAGTCGCGCTGTTCCCGCACCGGACCGAGTGGGCGATGAACGCGTACGAGTCGGGGCTGCCGAAGACGCTCGATGCTGCTGTCAATGGTGGCGACGCTGCGCAAGCTGCCGCGCCTGCAGGGAAAGGCACGAAGAGATCCAACGAAGCGGTAGGTGAGGATATTGAAATGAGCAGCGGCGCAGAGAAGACGAGTGCAGATGCTGCGGTTGTGGCTGCTTCTACTAACGTCGACGCGCTCACCAAGAAGACCAAGGCTGCAGAGAGTAACGCATCCAGCGAAGGAGACGACTCCAGCACGCCGTCACCGTTTCTCCAGAACCTGATCAACGTGTACGTCTACGACGGCCAGTGCAAGGACGTTGCGCTGGACGCATTCAAAGTGAACGAAGCGTTTGACTTCATTGGCGTGCTGGACCTGATGGTGCTGGGGTCCGCCAAGTCCAGCAATACGACTGCAGATGCGACCCAGGTGCTCACGGCAGACGAACTGCAGCGCATGCAGATCTCGGACGTCTTTGACGAGATCCAGCAACGACAGCGCTCGGGTGTGGTCGTCCACTGCTGCGATGCGACATCGATCAGCGCGTTCCACCACGTTCGTCCGCACCACCCGCGCCATTTCTACACGAAGCTCCAGCAGAGCAACGTTGAGCGAAAGCGCTTTTGCTCAACTGAGTGGACGAAATTGACCGTTGGCAGCAGTGAAGATACCAAACCTGTGGGGCTCGGTGGTGTTCGTCAGCAGCTCATCGAGCATCTGGCACTTTCCTTAGACGGCGATTTGCTGGCAGCAGAGTACTTGCTACTCTGTTTACTCTCCCGGGTGTACACGCGACCAGACGCGACGACGCCATTGGGCAACCTCTCACTTAACCTCTCGCTCGGGAACGCGCTCGCTGGCGACCAAGTGGATGCGAAGGTGGATCGCATCGAGGCGGCGATTCGAGCGCTTGTCCCCGTGTTCACAGCCGTGGATCTCGGCTTGCAGAACCTGAACGAGTCCAAGTTCATTCCACACAAGGACTACGACACCGACGCGATGTACAGCGGTGCACTCCAGGTCCCTCACGGTACGGTCATGCTTGTGAAGGAGACGTCGCTCTCAGCCGGTCAGCTGAACGACCAGGGCGTGAAGAACATCAGCGCGCTGCACTCGCTCGTCGACAAGATGCTGCTTCCGTACGATTTCCAGTACTACAGCATGGATTTCCCGCAGGACGTCGCGGTTGTGAGCGTGTCGGAGGGCAAGAGCATCCTACCAGTCACGGTGTCGATCCCACTAGTGGCTGCTTCAACCCCCTCAGCCACCACGACAGCTGACACTAGTTCGACTACTGCTACGACCGAGTCGCCGCTGCTGCTTGTCGAGGCGTTCCGCGTGTTCATCGGCGTGCTGCGGACGCTCGAGGTCTCCATCGGCAACGAACAGGCGGAGATCGCGGAGCAGCACTACGTCGCGTGTCGGCAGGCGAAGCAAGAAGTCTCGGTACGTACAAACTCTGTGTTGATGAGAAATGCACTCCGGACTCTCCATACTGGACGGTGTCTAACATTGCCATATTGTGGATCTGCCGTGTCTGTACCTGCAGCTGGAAGATCTCCACCGATGGCTCCGCATTGCACGCCTGATGGCGCTCAGCCACGGCGAGGAAGTGGTCTCCAAGGCTGCATGGGATCGCATGCTCGAACTCGAGAACCAGCGAAACGAGCGTGTGCAATCCTAGCGCCTAGAGCCTCTACCTGGAAGAGGAACGAATGCGATCAACAATACTTAAAGGGCTGACTGAGTGACCGAGTTTGGTATCAAGCGGCTGTGCTGTGACCCTTGCTGCTCTCTATGCGCTCGCAGGCGTCCATTTCTGAATCACGACCACCAAGAACTCTTTCTCTGCATGCATACGCACAGGCAAGCAACAGCCAACGCAGTTGAATGGGTATCAAACAGGAACTACTGGTGAGACTTTGGTACCAATCGAATACAACAATTTCAAACCCCTTGCTACCAAATGCAAAGCCTCCTCGTACCGTGCGCGATGAGCAGCTCGAGCTTCTTGATGCGGATGCGCATGTACTGCAGGTCGTTCTTCGGGTTGAGGTCGCGCACGACGCCGCGCGCCTTAGTGGTCAGCTCCTTGATGTACTCGGCGTACTTCTCAGCCTCGATCAGCTGCATCTGCGGGTGGCGACGCAGCACGTTGCCGTTGCGGTCCGCGATCACGTAGCCCTCGACAGCTTTCTGGTTCTTGATGCGCTCGAGAGTCTCTTCGACCTCCGACATGATGATGGTCTTGTCTTGGGCTGTGTGGATCTCTCGATACGTTGTCTGTGTGGTCTTAATGAGCTGACCGATTGTGAAGAGTCTCCTGGTACCAGGCATCTCTCATTTAGGTTGCGAGCATCTGTTCGTGAAGCGCTGCTGCCTTTTGGCTCTCATTTAGGTACCAAGAGTGCGTATCCTGCTGGCGGGAATGGATCTATTGCTCTTGCTGGTTTATTAGAATCTATTTGGTATCAGCCAGTTTCTGTTGACACCTTAACCTTGCTGCTGGTCCCTTTCGGCTTGGCGACGATGTAGTAGGTCGTGCCAAAGTGGAAGCGGTGCACGGTCTCGACCTCGAGTCCCGCTTGCTCCACGAGCGCCAGGATGTCCTTGTTCCAGTGGCAGCCCCAGCGCTGCGCGTGCTTGGCCGCGAACTTGTCGAGCACGTTCGAGAGCCATGCGTAGTGCGAGCGGCCGTGCTCGAGCAGCAGGATCCTCCCACGACCATCACTCTTGCACACGCGCTGCATCTCCTGCAGCGCCTTGACGCTGTCGTCCATACTGCAGAGCCCGAACGTGTCGACCACCGTGTCGAACGCCTCGTCCGGGAACTGCAGGTCGCTCGCGCTCATCACGCGCAGCTCGCAGTCGCTCTGGAACCCCTGTTTCGTGGTCTTGGCGGGGATCTGCTGCAGCATGCCGTCGCTCAGATCCGTGAGCGTCAGCTGCGCGTCCGACGCGTAGTACGGCAGGTTGCGGCCCGTGCCCGCGGCGATCTCCAGCACGTTGCCCTTCGCAGAGCGCAGCAGGAAGCGCCGCATGAGCGAGATGCCCGTCAGCATCTCGTCAAAGTCCACATCTATGACGCATTAACAACAACAACACACGTAGTAGATAGACAAAGAGCTGCTAGCATGTGTGCACTCCATGTGATTGCATTAAGAGCGCTCTGGTCCGTGCACTGATGGCAAAGTGAGCACCACACGCACGCACGCACCTTTGTCGTACTTGGTGGCGTTCGCGTTGAAGACCTCCATGCGGCGCGCGTCGCTGATCTCCTCGAGCGACGCTTCGTCCCGCTTTGGCTCGTAGAACGACAGGTACGCGAACGCGGTCGAGCCCACGTAGACCGCAGCAGCGCCGAGCAGCACGCCCGACCGCTTCCACAAGTTGGCGCTCGCCATGTCAAGCCTTAATTGATGCCAACAGAACAAGGTGGCTGATGTTAGTGGCATGATGTCTGTCACTAAAGTGTGCATCCCACAACAATGCCTATTCTCCCAGTGACAAACGTGGACCACATGATGTGGTTTCCACCCTGACCCAGCAACTGTAGCCACGTCAGCAACAGATCCTGCGTCTGTTTAGCTTGTTCGACTGTTGCCGAATGAGGGACGCAGTGGTCATGAAAGCTTCAGTTGGTTGGCTCGCTGAACGCGAGCGAGCTCCCAAATTGCAAAGTGAAGTCGATCAATCGATCCCTTCTCCGCCGCCAGCTCTCTCTCTGTATCTACATACCTGCTGCTCGCCACGATGACCACCGCCTCTGCGACCGACCTCGTCGCGTACGTGAACACGCTCCTGGAGCTCTCCGCCAACCCGCTGGATCTGTCGGCGGAGATCAAGAAGAACGACGCCGCCGCCGTGGTCGCCGCGATCGCCCCCAAGACCGAGCAGCTGCTCGCGCACGACGCCGAGACCGATGTCGAAGGCACGTTCAGCATGCTCTTCGACGTGGTGCGCCAGCTGCCGAAGGACGACGCCGTGAAGCAGGCCACCAAGGTGCTCGCGGTCGTGCTCGCCAAGCAGGACGAGAAGGCTGTGCTCCGATTGCGCATGTGAGTTTGATGTGATCACATGATGGATTCATATTCTCCCTCCTTATTGACACTAGCTAGCAGTGTGGGCGAACTAGCTAAACAGAGACTGACTGTTGTGTGCGTATGTCTATTGCGTTGCTATGAATGTCGGTAGTGCCACGAACCTGTTCAACAAGAGCGCTGCCCTCCCAGAGCTGCGCTTCGATGCGCTCGTGCAGGTGATCGCGTTCGCGAGCAAGACCGAGAACCTCGACCTGGTGGCCAGCTACTTTGAGGACGTCGAGTCGCTCTTCGCGGCCAAGTCACTCTCGGCCGAGAAGCGCCGCACGCTCTTCCTCACGATCGCGGACGCGCTGCAAGCCGCAGACAACCAGAAGAGCCTCAAGGTGCTGCTGTTCCTGGAGAAGTACCTGTCGACGTTCGCTGCCGGTGACAAGGACCTCGCGACCGGCAAGGCCGTCGCGCTGCGTGCCACGAAGCTCGTGCTGCAGCACCCGATCGCGAGCTTTGTCGCGCGGGTGGACCTGATCTCGAACCCGGCGGTCACGACCACGCTCAAGGGCGAGAAGCTCTTGGAGCTCTTAGATATCGTGTCGACCAAGACGCTGACCGAGTACGTGGCATTCGAGAAGGCGGCCGGCGCCGCGTTCTTCAAGGACAACGCGCTGAACGCCGCGGAGCTGGAAGCCACGCTCCGCCTGTTCACGCTGTGCGCGCTGCCAGTGGGCTTTGACGAGATCTCGTACGCGACGATCGCCAAGGCGCTGTCGATCGAGGAAGACGAGGTCGAGGCGTGGGTGGTCAAGGCCATCACGGCGAACCTCGTGAGCGCTAAGGTGGACCAGCTCAAGCGCACGGTCGTGATCTCGCGCACGCTGCAGCGCGGCTTTGGCGCCAAGGAGTGGAAGGACATCAGCGCCAAGCTCGCGCTCTACAAGAAGAACGTCGGCGCGTTGTTAGACGTCGTGCGCAGCGCGCGTCAGGCTCACCAGCAAAAGTGAGAACGCGCGTTCTGATCGTCGATGGGTTGGGTCAAGTTGGACGGACGCGAACACGATGACGACGACGACGACAGCGACTGGGATCCGATAGCTTAGTAGAGAGAAGAGAACAAAGCGCGTCCAGAGCGCCAGCGCCAGTGCTGCTAACCAGTCCAGTCTCGCCTGTGAAGAAAGTGCTACTCGCGTGGTACTGCTGGGTAGAGGTTTCACTGGTTCCTAGTCGCTGACTGGTTGACTGGTCGGTTGCGGTGGTGGACTGGCGCTCTTGGTGCGAGTTGACTTGATCTATGGAACAAATGTATTTTGCCTGTTTGTTGCGTTCGGCGTTGTGATTTAGTGTCGTGGTGGTGGCGCCAGTGGGAGTGGATGGAGCGAGCGAGCTTCCTGGTTGTAGGAGTTGGTGGCTTGCGAGTATTTCGGGATGGCCAGTTGTCAACCGATTTGCACGAGCTGACTGACTGATCAGCTTTTAAAAAGACAAGACGACTGGGCATTCAAATTCAATCGTACAACGCGGGGCTGATGCGCGCTGCCTGCATGACGGGACTCGGACGTGCGTGCTAGAACGAACGAAGGCGAGAAACACAAAACACGCGCGCGCTCCGGTCTAGTTCAGCTACGGTCGGTACGGTGCACTAATGGCGGAGGTCCGAGAGGTCTCCCCGCCTGGTGATGAGAGTGACGGCGTCACGGTTATTGGCAGTGGCGACCAGCTGTCTGCGAAAGCGCTTCGAGTTGTAAGTGTTGGCGATTCTTCTCCGAGCCCATATCCCCCGTGTGCATCCATCCACAGACTGTGAATGACAGACACACTCGACATGTTGCATTCGTTGTACAGGACTCGGCGATCTCCATCGCGGTTGAAGTGGAGGTCAATTTTTGTCGAGAAGATGACGATGACGATGACAGCGCAGAGCACAAGGGGGAATCGGACCCTGACGCAGGCACAGTCGTACGTGAGAGTGCATAGCATGTTTGACTCGCAAGCTGTGATTTGCTGTACGAAGCTCGCTTGTCTACCAGCGTGCTCACCTGCTTGTGATGTATTGCACGCACCACAGTTCTCCACCGCAGCGCAGGGTTTGCTTGAAGCGCTCTTTGCCGCGATCCAGCTCTCCGATGTCTCCCACTTGGACCACGACGACGATCTGCATATCGATCGTATCACCTCCCAAAGCTGGTGAACACCCCAGTCTGCACCAGGTTTCAAGAAGCTCTAGCACGAGCCTGGCGATACCAGAAAACGTCATCACATCCCGGAAAGAAGACTACGACGGACTGCAATCGGACGTTGTGATGCCCGACCGAAATGGAGAGCTGCTCGTGGGCGAAAACTGCTTCCTCATCGCGAAGAAGCCCCGCCAAGATCTCCTCCTCGACCTTTTCCAAAAGAGCACGACCGAGCCCCGCGTGCAACTGCCCTCGAGTCGAGTCCAGTTGCAGGAGTCACCTAGCACTATCGCTGCCACGGGCGAGTCTGGGTCTCCAGCAGCGTTAAAGAATCAAGTTGACCGTCAGCTGCAATCGCGCAAGTCGCCAACTCGCGCATCCATATCGCGCAACTCACCTCTTAGCGGTCGAGTTTCCAGCGTTGCGCTTCAGATACATTTCTTCACAAAACTGTGCGTGTCGCCTCGCGTTCTCTTCTGGGATTGCTGACACCTCTGTCTTGTTGGCTTGACTCTGTGTCTGTGCTTTCACTTGTTGTAGGACGCGCTTTTCGATGGGCAGAGAGAGTCGTTCGAGTCATTCCCCAAGATTGAGCTGGATCCGGAGAAAACGCCGCTCACAAAGGGGCGTCACGTTGAAAATCGATGAGCCACCCAAAAGGAAACGTCCAGTTGTACAATCACCGCCCCACAAAGATGCCTCGATCCAGCGATCTAGAGCACGACAGGTTCCGGCGAACCCCGCAATCCAGGAAACCCAGCCAAACGACCCACTTGAAAATCAGCTCAAGGCGATGGTGCTCAAGTCCACCGAGACGCAGCAGCGCAGACAGAATGAGCTCAGGAAATCATCATTCCATCGCGTGTCCAGTCGCATCGATATCTCAGTTGATCCCCTTCCCGACGGACAGCAGCAGCAGTCATCTCCGGATCAAAGCACATGGTAACCGATCGCAATCAAAACACCACGCACGTTCTCGCTCACCGAACATTGACATCCACAAAAGGCTTGGGCACTCACCTCTCTCTCTCTCTCTTTCTTTCTTTCTTGCTCGTTGTGCCCAGCATCAATCGCCAAAGGATGTACAAAATACCCGCACGCGCACATCAGCTCTTCGGCATCAGATGTCTCGGAAAGCGCTGCTGAAGCCCGAATTATCCGAATTTGACGAGAGCGACTTGGAGTTTGGTGAAGCGCATCTGCACTCGCTGCAAGAGGTGAGCTTGGACCTGGACTACTTCTCCACTCTGCCACATCTGCCTTGGTGTTCATTCACTGACAACACAAACACGTCGTCCTTTGCTTGTCGCCACCAACCATTTAGAATGGCGGACCAACGAGTTTGCCGAAAGTGAAGAAGCCCTCCTACCAGCGCGAGTTTCCGAGTCCGCCCAATGGACGCATCAACATCGTGTCAGCAGCAAAAGCCAGCGCGCTCACAAGTTCCGCAGCCTTCCCGTTCCCGTTCACGACGCTCCCAACTGTGCTGAAAGGCAGACGATAGTAGCAAGCTTCCCTGCGGAAATGTGTCAAGGTATTCCACCCTACAAAGAACAGAGTCATCGTAAGTAGCCTTTGTTTCATGCTGCCATTGACTGCTTCATTTGCTGCGGCTATCCCTCGAACGAACGGACGAATGGAGTACTAATTCTTGAGCGCCGCCGCTGCCTGCACGCGCTGTCGATACTTTTGTAGATCCTTGTCTCGCTTCATGGTCGCCGCAACAAACGCCGTGAGGATCTGCGAGTTGAAGATCTGGTACACGAGCGTCTGGTTGTAAAAGAAGTTGGCGTTCCCGGACGCCGGGAAGAGCCACAAGAACCACATCACAGGCAGCATGCACGTCGCCACGCCAATGCCGAGCGCGTACACGTATCGGTTCTCGATGGCTGCAGGAGAGGGAAGACAGACAGACAACCAGGAATCCAATTTCGATCCACAAGATCAGTACTCAGTGCCAGTGGAGCGTCAGACAACGCGATGCAAGGCACAGTCAGCACCATAACGTACTCATGATGGTCTTCGGGTGCAGCGCGATCGCCGTCAGGAAGAAGCCAAAGTCGCCGAACGAAGGATAGGCTTGGAAAAGCGTGAAGATCCCGATGAGCGTGCTCGCGTACGCCTGCGGGCGATGTCTACAGATTGCAGTCCCAAGCAGTCGCCATAACAAGTTTGTTAGAATGGGTTCGAGCCAAATCGATGTGCCTCAGCATCAGAATGCGTACTTGAGTCGCAGAAGCAGCGGGTAGACGTAGATGCACGGATGGATGTGCAGCACAAAGAGGAAGTACGGGATGAAGCGGTCAAACACTTCCATGAAGAAGTACCAGAAGATGCCCACGTTCGGCGTCAAGTCCGAGTATTTAGCGATCCAGACGTACGTTTCCTGACAGAACAATATTAACAGACAAAAGCGAGGAGTGAGTCTCAGCGAGACATCAACACGCTCCATAGAGAGACCACATTGTATAACAAACAGCATGCGCACCTCTAGGAAGTCCCACCCGCCGCTCAGCGTGTGCGAGAGATACATCAGCAAAACCAGCGCGACCACGAAGCTCGCAGCACAGACTGGCAGCAGCGATTTCGCGTTTGCTGGGCTCGCACGACTCTGTTTCGCCTGGAAAGCCTTGGCGCTCTGGAGCAGCAAGTAGATCGGCAGCAGCAGCATCGCGGGGTACAGCGACAGGTACGTCCCGATCGCAGTGCAGAGCATCGAGGCAACCACCGCCCCTGGTTGAACATAACAACAGTCATCCCACACGATTGCTGAGTACGCTTGCTATTGTGACGAGTAGTTTAGGATGCGACTGCTTACCTTCCGAAGCAAACACCATGCTGTAGAGCACAGCCAAGTGGGTCAGTGACACGGTCGACATGGCGCCACTCGACGCGAGCGAGTACGGGTTGAACAGGTATCTACCAGTCAATGCACGCACACGCATTAGAATCAACGGGTTCATATGCCGTGTTACGATGCATAGCCCACCGCACACATGCAGACTCATAGCGCAGACGTACATGAATGCCGCCATGACGGGCAAGTTCGCTCGCGAAAACAACGGCGACACAGGGATCTTGTGCAGCCAGATCTCTCGGTTCGCGGCGTCTTTCGGCACGACGCCTTCTTCCAGCAGCAGCGTGCGTCTCGCGAGCCGCGCAAAGCCCAGCGCGATGAGCACGTCGGCGCAGATGAAGAGCGCGCACGCAGCAGCGTACTGATGGCTCGCAACCGAGAGCAACGGGTAGAAGAGCGCGAAGACGAGCGGCGGCTGGTGGAACACGTCGCCCGCGTAGGGCGAGCCCACGTGGTCGAACAGGAACGCGCTCTCGCGCACGCGCTGGAACGACGACACGGCGGTCACGAGCTCGGGGCGCGACGCGAGCGTCTGCTGCAGCGACGGCAGCGAGTACACGACGGCGCGCAGGGACACTCCCAAGCAGACCACGACGGCGAGCGCGCGCGCATTCGTCGTCGTCGTCGTCCCCGCGTTTGTCGGGGAGGTTGGTGTCGCTTGAGGCGTCATAATTGGGATTGCAGATTGTCAGTCCCCAGATTCAAGATTTTGATACTTAAGTATCGGCTTTAAAAGGACGTCTTATTTTTGGTCATGTTGAATATGGCAGAGTGGGTTCGCCTCTCATTGCAGTGAGGGCATCATTGCGGAAGCGCATGACGGAAATCGCGGTCGCTGCGACCAGGATCGCGGCAGGTTGGTGAGAGCTTTGGCGGCGCTGCACGGCACTTGGAGCTCGCACGATCGTCGGCGCCAGTTCGGATGCCTTGGCAGCTTCTGGAGAGTTTACAAAGAGCACGCAGCTTCGTTTATTGAAACAAACATTCACAAAATTTTGTCGACTCACTCATACACACACTCACAAACAGGTCTCTGCAACTGTTTTGCTTTCTCAAAATTCCGGCAAGCGCACCATCCCTGGCGCGCGTGCGAAGCGCGCTTTGCGCTTGCGAAGTGGCCGATTTTCGAATTCCGCCAGCTTCGTTTCGATGTCCTTGAGGTCGCCGCTCGAGTACATTCGGATAGAGCCCGTGCACGAGTACTTGGTCTCGGTCGCCTCCATCGCATCTGCGTGGTGCTGCTGCCGCCTCTCACAATCCGCAGACCCGGAGCCCGAGTCGGAGTCTGAACTTGAGTCTGTGCCTGAGGAGCCAGTCGACACCTGGATCTCCTCGTGGGGCACGTGCTCCTTGCTCATCAACAGCGTGGTCGCCACCGTGTCGCGCGTCAACTGGGATGTCGTGACCGGAATCACGAACGTTTGCAGGTTTGGAGATAGCGGGATGCTCGTGGCGCGCGTCCACTGCTCTTCTCGGCAGAGGCTGTCGATGAACTCGTCCTGAATGCGCGCATTGTCGATATTACCGCCAGTGCTCGTCGCCTTTGCGGCTGGATCGCGCTCTCCGCTCGTCGCACCTTCTCCCGATCGCTCTTCTTCTTCTCCTGGAAACGGTGACTGAGGTCGTGTGGTTGCTGGCGTACGAGGGTTTTGATCAGCGTCGTCGTCGTTCCCAGAGGAACCTGCAACTGGTGATACTGTTGACGACGGTGCTGCTGGTTCCGTGCTGCTACTACTACTCTCGAGTTTAAACCGCCACGAGTGCCCAAGCACATTGCTCTGGATGAAACTCGCTGCGGCAGACACTTTCGCGTACACTGCTGGCACACCCTTGATGCCGCAGCCCCAGCCGAAACTCGACAGCGCGACCAGGTACTTGCCGTTAACGCTACTGCCACCACCGCCATTCAATTCCTGAACCAGCGGCGCGCCAGAGTCGCCCTGGCACCCGTCTTTGCCTTCTTCGCCGCCAGCACACACGATGGCCGCGTCCAGACTCGAGTCGCCAATCAAGCTGCTGCAGACAGAGTTGCGCACGAGCGGCAGTGAGAGCGACTGGATCTTCGCCTTCTCGCCATTTGCCTTCATCTCCTCATATCCGTAGAGCGTTAGTCGGAGTGTCCCGTCGTAGAGCTCCGCGTCCAATTCGTTGTCGAGCACCAGCGGCGGCTGGATACTGATGTACATCAGCTCGACGATCGCAAAGTCGTTCAGCAGCGTCTTGGCGTTGAAACCTGGATGGATCTTGACGCTCTTGACTCGGATCTGCTCGCCGTCCGCCTCCGAGGACGCGTACTGCGAGCCCACGGACACGAAGCTGAACACCACATCCTTGACGCAATGTGCCGCTGTGAGCACAAAACTTGGCGCGATCAGTGTCCCCAGACAGAAATTCTGCGCTTCCTTGGTCTTACGCAGTCCCGAGAGGTAGCCCTGGAGCGCTGTCTCGCTGCCGCCAATGGTAAATAGCCCGACTTCGGTCCACGAGTCCTGTTTCCGGGTCGCCTGCTCGATGAAGTCCTTGATCCCGGACACCAGCACGTACGGATGCGCCACCGCCTTCTTGCAGTCCTTGCTGTGGCAGACGCTCAGACCCGCGAGCTGGTTGCCGACCATGACGAAGCTGTTGATCATATTGAGGCTCTTGCGCTCCTGCACTCTCTGGGAGACCACGCACATCTCGTTTGGATAGAGACTGTGGTCTCTCGACACGGTCTCGCCGTTCACTGTGCCGCCGAGTGCGCAGAAGTACCAGCTCACTTTGCGGAAAGCACCGATCAACTGGACTTTTGGCGCGCTCGGGTGCGCGATCAACTGGTTCGTGACGCGGTACGCCTCGAAGGCGTTAGTCATCTCGACGTTCGTCATGTTTGCTACAGACACCTCGTCGGGGAGCAGCTGGAACGGCTCGATGTCGCGTCTGCGCGTCTGCAGCCGCACGATCGCCATGTCGGTCACTGCCGACCTGTTGCTCTTGTTGCTGCTGGGGTCGTACGCTGGGTGGAGAATGATCTCAGCAACCTGGACCCAGTTCTCCACGTCGCCGACCTCCACGTCCTCGCCTCGGAGTCTTCTGGCGCTGGCTGGCTTGCTGCTGTTGTTGTTGGTAGTCGTATCTGCGGACTGGGTCGTATTATTCGCTACGGGTGCTGCCGATGAGGAGGACGAGAAGCCCTCGTGGCCATCAGCACTGCCGGTCGCCTCGGTACTGCTCGCCGATGATGACGTCGTCTTCGCTGCTGCTTGAGGGTCCTTCTCTTCCTCTCGCTTCACATCCCCACCATTCGTCTCCCCTGTAGTTGTTGGTGCTGTCGTAGTCGTGTCTTGCTGTACATCCTGAGGCTCTTTCTGGTCATAAAAGCCCTCGCGCGTGTTGCCAAAGAACGCCCACGCGATGCTCTTTCCCTCCACGCAGGACGCGTACGTGAGCAGCGCGTCCGGCGCCACAAGCAGCCCCATGCACCACTCCTTCTTCGCGCCGTCATTCCCCTCTCGCTGGGTCGTCAGGATCGCCACGCGGTCCATCACAAAGTTCATGCTGCGCACGCGCTGCACGTTCCACGACGCCATGCGGACGACGCTCGTGGACGCCGCTGCATGACTGGCGCTGATGTTGCCGCCTGCAGCGCCGATCAGGAGCACCGAGGAGACCACCACGAGGAAGAGGAGTGCGGAGAGTCGACTGCTGAGATTGGAGAATGAAGACGCCATCGCGCCGCGCTCATCGAGTGACGGACGGTGGCAGATGGGGGCTTGCTTACACACACACACACAGAGCTAGCTTCCTCTGCGCGTGCGAGTCGCTGTGATCGAATTGTGTGCGTCAGCTCAGCTCAGTCAGTCCGCCTGGCAGCCTCGTCAGGTTCCATTTTGCTTTGAAAATTTGAGCTCATCTTTATTGAGCATCCAGATCAGATGCGAACAAGGTTGATGAAGAACGGAGGGGCTACTATTCGTCTCCTCTTGACAGATTGTTGACTTGCTGTGTTGTGCTGTGTTGTGGGTCGCTGCAGCATTTTCAAGCGTTTTAATTGGCTGCTCGATCCGGCCAATCACACGACTTCACGCTCGAAACCATCAAAATATTCAGATATTATGACATTTTTGGGCGTGAGACTTCGAAGTGAGTACTGTAGTGGACTTTGCACTTGGTATTTGGAAGGGCAGTGAACATTATGCATCGCTCTTACAAAGACCAAGTACAAGAACCACTACTGTACTCGCTTCGAAGACTCACATTAGAGGTGTCAATGTCACCTGACTGTTCCAGCGTTAGTGGACGTGAAATCGATCCTTCCTTCGAGACACGAACGTCACGGTGGCGTACTCTGCGCAGAGTGCTCGTCCCAAGGTCGAGACGCCCCACAAGCTCGAAACTGCGTCGGTTC
>JAASFO010000416.1:0-22110 GCA_023333815.1 Globisporangium recalcitrans
CAACTCAATGATCTCAGCGTACGGCAATGCGCGCGACATGGACGAAGCGCTGCACGTGTGCGCGATCATGAAGGAGCGCAGCGTGCAGCCGGACGTCGTGACGTTCAACGCGCTGCTGCTCGGCGCCGTGCGGTCGCGCAGAGTGGAGTTGCTACCGGAGATCCTGGGCATGATGGACGACGAAGGCGCCAAGTGGGACGTGTACACGCTCAACATGCTGCTCGAGGGCTGTGTGATCGCTGGAGACGCCGAGCAGGCGGAGAAATACTGGGATGACGCGACCGCGAAGAGCAGCAAGAGCAGCAAGAAGATCACGCAGAGCAAGAGCGGCAGCGCCACGATAGATCAGCAGCTGCAGGACGTGCGCCTCGACCGCACGCACTTTGAGACGCTCATGGGCGTGTACTTTGCCGCCAAGCAGTTCGACAAGCTCGTGGCGCTCTGGCGCGAGAACTACGTGTGTCGTCGCCGCACCAAGAGCTCCAAGGCGCTGAACTTTCTCATCCGCGCGTGCAAGGAGCGAGCCGACGACGCGACTGCGATCGCGCTCATCGACGAGTTCATCGGCCGCGGGCACGTGGTCTCGAGCGTCACGTACAACCACTTGCTCGCGACTTTTCTGGCAGCGAACAAGTACCCACTTGCGCGCGAGCACTTGAAGAAAATGGTTGAAGACGGACTCGCGACCACGTTCTCGTTCACGCTGCTGATGAAGTACTCGCTGGTGGCGCAGGGAAGGAATGAAGATGGTACTAACAATGGAGACCAGGCGGAGTCTGCGAACGAGGCGCTGGAGCTCTTCAAGATGTACATTGACGCGCGCGACAGCCACGCCAAGTGGAACGCGCCGCTGCTGCATTTCCCCACGGACGCGCTCTACGTCATCGCGGCGCGCGCTGCGAAAGTGGTCGGCGCGCACGAGGACCTGATGGGCATCTACAGCGAGTGTCCCGCGACCATGTCGATGGCGGTGAAGCAGGAGATCGCGCGTCTCGCGATCGACTCGTGCGACAGCGAAGGTGACTGGAAGACCGCCGTGCTGATCTACGACGAGCTCACGAACAAGCTCGACACGGACACGAACATTGCGTTCTACGAGCAGGTGGTGAAGATCGTCGCGCGCGCCGGCGAATTTGAGAAGGCGCTCGACGTGAACGGCGGCGACTGGTACCGCCTCAACCGCACAGACAAAGGCTGGGGGTTCTAGAGAGAGAGAGAGAGAACGAGAGAGAACGAGAGAGACATAGAGGCGGGAGGGTAGTGTATATGCTGGATGCAAAAATGGATGAACTTTGTTGTGATGGTCTTGAACCCAGTAGAGCTGTGACAGGAGGATTGATCATGTCAATTGAATGCGAGGAGCTACAAAAGGGAGCCAAAGTGTAAAAGCAACAGCTCGCTTGTTTTGTCTGCTTTATTCGATCCACTTGATGGAGCCCAAGATGAGATTCCGCGACGGCAGCGGACCGGGCGACGGCACGAGCAGCACGAGCTTCTTCTCGTCTTCGCGCACTTCCTTACTGCACAGCAGCAGAGCAAAGCAAGAGACGCACGTGTGTTAGCGATGAGGCAGGCAGTCAGCTATTCGTTTCAAGCGTAACACGACAACGCACATGAAGACAAAGCCAGCGGCGGGGGAGCTCAGCAGCCACGAGTAGTCGGCGGTGGACCCAAACGACGACGCGGAAGCAGACTCGCGGTCCTGCGTGCGCCTGGTGTAAGCCACGGCGGCGATCGAGTGCGTGAGCTCCTGGGTCTTCTCGAGCTTCACGACGCGCAGCCGGTCGAGCTTGTCCTCGGTCTGACCCACGGGGAGCATCACGTCCGACACTTTCATATCTGCGCGCACACATACACACGGACATCAGTCTGAGCTGCTCAAACAATAGCCCAAGCAAGCAACAGGGCAAGGACAATAGCAACGCACCTTTGAATGCGAAAAAGTCCACTTCGTCAAACGAGACCTCGGTGATGCACGGCGAGTGAGTGGGCACCGCGAGCGCGAGCGAGTGCGCGCCGTAAAAGTACTCGCGCACGCGGGCGAGACGCCGCGTCGAGCGGTGCTTGCTGTTGAGCGGCACGACGCCCCCCGAGCGCGCGAGCTTGGCGATCGAGAGACTCGGGTTGCTGGTAGAAAGCGAGCTCTGCAGTCGGCTGAAGAGCCGGTCCTGGCCGATCACGAGCACCACGTCGACCTCCAAAGCGTTGATGGACTCGACGAGCAGGTCGTAGCCCAGTCCGTCGACCCATCCGCACGTGTTGATCACGCAGCCAGACGCATTGACTAGAGAGGAAGACAGTCAACACGAACGCATTAGGCACTCTACACTGTCCCCAGAGCAAGCACGCAAGAAACGACACTGAGCAGGTTACAAGAGCGCACCTTCGGCATCGCTTTCCATGCGCCGCTTGACAGCGGACGCGAGCTGCTGGAGCTGGTGGCGGAAGAGCTCCGGGTTGTCCGACATGGACGCGTGCCCAAAGAAATACGCCAGCGGGTTCGTCAGCACAAACTCCTCCTCAACGCTGATCGAGTTCATATCCAGCGGCGACGCCGCGATCGTGCCGGGGACGCTCAGACTCCCCTGGCCGACGTCCAGGTCCACGAACGTCGGCTTCTCGCCCAGACGCAACGCGTAGTTGAGCAGGATCTGCGTGAGCGTGGACTTGCCGGCGTCCACGGGACCGGCGACCAGCACGCGCGGACCGGCCAAGCGCTTCACGACGGCCAGCTCGCGACGCCGCTGCAGTTGCGAGTGGATGTTGAGGTAGCTGTTCATGGGCGTCTCCTCGGACGAGTACGCCACGTCCGGCGCCGGACCCGAGATCTCGAGCGTGCAGCCGTACCACGTGAACACCGCGAGCTTCTTGTCGCGCAGCGTGTACTCGTGGTCGATCGCGAGCTCCACGCCGAAGAGCTCGGCCGAGCCGCTCTTGAGCTTCAGCTTCAGCTCGCTCTGCGCGCCGATCTCCACGCGGTACTCGCATTCGCGCGCGAGCACCACTTGCTGCGCCGCCATCATTGTTGTTGTGGGAAGTGTGCTTGCTTTTTGTGTGCTTGCTCTTGCAAGCTGTTCGTTAGTGCTGATACTAAAGTATCAAAATGTTGGTGTCAGGGAAACCTGACTTGCTCAGCTTTTGACACCAGCGTTCACATCAAGCAGGATCAAACATGGTCATCATCATTGCGAGTGGATTGTCGATTCTCTCCACAACAATGCAAACCCACAAGCGTGCTCAGATACAATCTCATTTCTTGTTTGGTTGTACTCCTTGCACCTTTCGATGCAAGCTCGATCACGATGCTGAAACGCGAATCGCTCTTCCTTTCTTCCTTCATACACTAACTACAGATCAGCAGCAGACGCTGTTCTTCGCTTCTTCCCTGACGCTCACTCGCTTCCACTTGCTTAGGTGATGACGGTTGGTGCGTTGCGACCCGTGGCGTTCACCAGGTCCGAGAGCTTCAAGCCGACGTCGATGAGCGGCGCGAGCGCGGTGGCGGCGTCCTGACCCAGGTTACCGCTCGGCGCCTCGTACTTCTCAATGTACATGCGCACCGTGGCGCCGGCGACGCCCGTGCCCGACAGGCGGAAGATCACGCGCGAGCCGTCCTCAAAGATGTAGCGGATGCCCTGGTGCGCCGACACGCTGCCGTCCACCGGGTCCAAGTACGTGAACTCGTCCGCGATCTTGATCGTGAAGCCGTTGATCTCCTTGCCCACGACGTCCTCAAACCTGGTCATCGTGGCGAACATGGTCTCCGCGCTAGCCTTGTCCACGTTCTCGTAGTCGTAGCGGCAGTAGTAGTTGCGACCGTACTCGGACCAGTGGGACTTGACTATCTCCTCGACGCTCACCAGCGGCGCGCCTGGGGTCTGCTTGGCCGCCAGGATCGACAGCCACGCGAGCACCGCCCACATCCCGTCCTTCTCGCGCACGTGGTTCGAGCCCGTGCCGAAGCTCTCTTCGCCGCAGATGAACGGCGTGTAGTCCTCCTTGCCGTAGATCTCCTTCGAGTCCATGAGGTTGCCGAAGAACTTCCAGCCCGTTGGCACTTCGAAGAGCGCGATGCCGAGCTTCTTCGCGACGAGGTCGACCGCACCGCTCGTTGGCATCGAGCGCGCGACTCCGCGGAGACCCTTCTTCTGGAAGAACGGGATCACGTGCGCGTTCGCGGCGATGATCGCCAGCGAGTCCGATGGGGTCACGAAGAAGCGCGAGCCCAGAATCATGTTGCGGTCGGCGTCGCCGTCCCACGCAGCGCCAAACGCTGGTGGCTCCGAGGTCTGGCCGTACACTGGGAGACCCTTGCTGTCCACGCCCAGCAGCTTGATCAGCTCCTTGGCGTACGTGAGGTTCGGGTCGGCGTGCCCGCCGTTGAAGTCCTCCTTCGGCGTGTTGTTGATCAGGCTCGACGCCGACGCGCCAAGCTCTTCCACGAACACGCGGTGCGCGTATGGACCCTGCACGCCCCACATCGAGTCGAACACGAAGCTGAAGTCGTCGCGCGCGATGAGCTTCTTGATCGCTTCGAAGTCGAAGATCTTCTTCAAGAGCGCGACGTGGTCCTCCGCGGCGTCGAACACTTCGACCACCACCGTGCGGCTGCCGTCGTCCGCAGTCACCTGGGTCTTGCCGACCTTGGTCGTGTCAATCGTTGGGAAGCCCTGCGCGATGCTGATCGTCGAGATGGTCTTCGTGATGTTGAAGATCTCGTTCGTGACCTTCTCTGGCGCTGGACCGCCGTTCTCGCAGTTGTACTTGATCCCAAAGTCCTCGTCTGGACCGCCTGGGTTGTGGCTCGCGCTCAAGATGAACGCACCGAACGCGACGCTGCCGCCCTCGCGCTCGCGGATCACCGCCGAAGTCGCTGGCGTGCTCAACAGACCGTTCTGGCCGATCCACAAGCGGTCAACGCCCGCGGCGACCGCGATCTTCGCGATGATCTGGATCGCGTCCTTGTTGAAGTAGCGACCGTCGCCCGAGACGACAAGGGTGCCCCCCTGCACGTCCTTGGTTGGCAGCGCATCGAACACGGACTGCACAAAGTTGTGCAGGTAGTGGCCCTCCATGAAGGTCTTGGTCTTCTTGCGCAAGCCCGAGGTGCCAGGCTTCTGGTCCTTGATCGGCGCAGTCTTCACCGAGGACACCTTGAGCGCGCCGAGACCCTTCTGCTCGCTCAAATCGATCGTCGTGTCCTTGTACACGCCCGTGAGAATGGTCTTCTGCTCCGAGCTGCTGTTCACAACGCTCACCGAGCCTTCAAAGACAACACCTGGCGCAAAGCCGACGTTGCCCGTGATCTTCAACCGGTCGCACTTGATGAGCGATGGCACGTTGCCGCGGAGCGCAGCTTCCAGTTGCTGCACGAGCTTGAACTGCTTCCCGTCCAAGTTGATGACTGGCGCGACGTTGTTGCGCTCTGGCGCGAGCACGGGGCGCTGGTCCTCCGTGATGATGTACGCGTCCGAGCGAAGCAGCAACAGGTCGTCGCACTTCTTCACTGGTGCGAAACGGGTGCGAGGCACGCACACCGCGCCGGCGCCGTCGAAGCACTCAATGGCGGCACCCATGGCAGTCTCCAACTGGAACACTGCCGTGGAGCTCGAGTCCTTTGGGTCCACGGTCTTCGAGTTCTTGATCATTGGGAGACGGATGACGCCGCCCTGCTTCTGCAGCTCTTCCGCGAGCTTGTCGAGGCGGATCCACAGGTTGTTCGTGTTGAAGTAGCGGTGCTTGTTGATGTTCTGGAAGTCGCCTTCGTCCTCCGAGGTGCACTGCGCCGATTCGCGCAAGATCAAGCGGCTGTCCGACTTGCGCGTGGCCAAGTGGCCGCCCTTCTTGTCGTTCTCCGTGCGCTCGCAGCACTCCATCAAGAACGGCTTGCCCGACTGCGCGAAGTAGGTCAAGAGCTCCAGATCCAGGGACGCGCCGAGGTTGTCCGAGTTGGACACGAACATGTACTTGACACCCTGGGCGAGCAACTTGTCGAGCTTGCCCGAACCGGCGAGCGACGGGTACAAGTCACCGTGACCTGGTGGGCACCACTCCTTCGATGGGTTCGACTCCAGCGTGGCTGGCACCAATGTGGCCGCGTCGACCTTTGGCACCTTGTTCTGGAGCAGCTCGAGCTCGGGGTCTTCGACCAGCTCGGGGTACTTGGCGAGGTAGTCCAACGTGTCGGCGCTGGTGCTGAAACTGTTCATGAGCACGAAGCGCACATTCGACTGGTAGGTGGAGCGGAGCTCGGTCACCTGCTTCGCCATGATGTCGAGGAACGTGTCGTCGCCCTTGACGTTGAGCAGCGACTTGGCCTTGTCCAGACCCATGCTCGTGCCGAGACCGCCGTTCAACTTCAACACGACGGTCTCCTTCAAGAGGCTCGGCTCGGCTTTGATCGACTCGCGGATGCTCCCGGCGCGACCTTCGAGGTACACAATGTCGTCCGAAGGCGTGATCGAGTCTTCCGTGATCATGCCGCTCTCGCCGCTCACGAGCGCCTCATACGAGTACTCGAAAGCCTTGATGGCGGCGTCGCTGAGACCGGCCGCCTGCATCTTGGCGCGGAAGGGGGCAAACTGGTCTGCCATGATGGAGGCGCGGAGGAGGAGCGAAGGGGGGAGACAGGGGAAGCGGCGGTGGCGGTGGTGGAGCGAAGCGAAGCGGAAGATGGTCGATCGGACGGTCTTCTTCTGCTTGTCAGCGGCCAAATTGGGGAATGAGCTCTCTTGCTTGCTCTCTTGCTCGAGCGAAAAGATCACAAAGGGTGTGTGGTCGAGCTTGCGAGCTTTTCGATCTTCTCGGAAGCTGAGAGCGGTTGCACGATTTGTGACGCGTCCACTGCAGTCCGCCCGAGCCAAAAAGTCGCTCCATACAAAAACGCTGGCTAACTTGGCTGCTTTTTGCCTGCAGATGGATGTCCCGTCTGCAGGCACCCACAAGAAAACGTGCGTACGCCATGTGGGACAAAGCAGCAAAACCAAAAACTCAGCGGAAGACCTCTGGGATCGCATACAGCTCATTTCTGACATGAGAGAGGATACACTCACAAGGCGGGTTGTGGCACAGCCGCGTCTGAAGGCACAACTTGGAGCGATCTGCTCCAGTTCCTGCGCAAACGGACACGCGCACCAGCACGCACGCACAACAGGGCTGCAGCAGCCTGCGGCAATCAACTGACACAGCGTGTGCGTTGGCCAGACTGCGCTGCTGACACAACCACACCTCAAACTGAAAGGCAACTGGGTGGTAGAAACCATAGCCAGCAAATTGAGAATCCACATCCAGCATGAAGAATCTGGTTGGTGCTGGAGCAGCTCCAATATGTGGTTGCATCCACGCAGACATGGGAAGTGCAAATACTATATGCTGCAGGTTCAGTTCGTGAAAGGGCTAGGTGTTTCAACAAAAGAATCAAGATTTAGCGGGAATCTTTGTCAAAACGTGGGGATTAGGGTTTGATTGGTGAGCGGATGCGAGAGGACAAAGGACACTCTTGGATCCACTATGTCGGATGTGACAGCGAGCACAATTTTGGAGTGCAAAGAGTGCGTGTCACCACTCTCAATGATGCAACACAATGATTCCCATCAGAGCGAAGCAGACGAAGACTATGCGACGACTGCCCACACAACCTCGTCGCGGTGCTTGGTGTCAGGTGCGACCGCCGGACGCGTGGCACTTGCCTGCGCTCTTTGCTGACGCGCTCTTGCACTCACCGCGCTGCTGCGTGTGTCGTACGCACCGTGCATGCAGTCGAGGATGGATGATGTGGAGATGAAGGCGAAGAAGGAGCGCGCAGCAGGTTCGTGGACGCGTCTTGAAGTTGAGAGCCACGATATCACCATGTCGTCTGCTCGTTCGATCAAGCAAACGCCTTGAGAGCAAGCGAGAGCTTGGGGCATGATGAGGGGGCTGGCACAAAGAGACGAGATCGGTATGCGCAGAGCATTCGCTTGTCCACAGGGTCGTCGGGTTGTATCGCGATCTTCGCCTGGAGTGCTGCGCCGTTGAGGCGAGGTGGCAGATCCGATATGGTTTGTTGGCTTGAGACGTTAGTATCGCGCTCAGCGGGGTCAAAAAGCGAAACACTGCATGCACCTCCACTTGAGTGAGTCCTGACCAACCACTGCATCGATGCTCTTGCTTGCTGTCGCAGCAGCACTGTAGCCACCTTTGATGGATAGCGTCTCATGAATTAAGTTGCTATGATGGATATGGCTACGCTTTGGCTTCCATCGCGATCTTCGCTGAAGCTTGTGATGCTCGTGACGTAGGAGGAACGAGCATTGCACAGCAGGGCGTAATGTATCCATATCCATCCAGCATATGGCAAGCACGAGAGCAAGAGCGAAAGTCGTGGCTGCAGACTCCAAGCAACGTCTCTGGCCAGATTCGTCCAGATTCACTCGATGTTGGTCCCTCGTTCTCCAGAAGTGAAGGCGTTCATCGATGTCCACTTTGGCTTCGCAACATTTCGATTTCGGATAACACTTTTCGTTTATTCAGACAGCGACTTTCAACAAGTGTCGTTTTCTATCTGCAGTTGCTTTTCCTCAGTCCTCTCTTTCAGCATATGCAATCTGCATTCTATTCGGCAAGTCTCGAGAGTACCGTCAGTGACATTGAACAGTGTCTTGTTTCATTGTGCATAGGTTTCCAAATGCAGTGTATTTTAGCACACCAGCAAAATCGGACAAATTGGAGAAACCGAATAGTGAAGTTGCGAAGGAAACAGTTTTAGGAGCATGGGTACGCATAGTTGGGTGGAGTTCTGTGGTAGTAAAACGAGGTTACAGAAGTTACGGTGGTTACAGAAAGTCTCCCTTCATTAGTTTTTTCACACACACACAAAAGAGCATTTGAGCGGTTGGAGCTGTTGGAAGAGCAGCTGAAGCGCGTGGCTTCTTTGACAGCACCTTTCCTCTCTTCTTGCGCGTCTGTGTGAGTCTGTCTGACAGATCTACCAATCCCATCAGTCCGTGTCACTTCCATACACACGCAGCAGAGCAACCATGTCGAAGCGCCCGCACTCCAGCATGTCCAACAACGGCGGTGGCGGGTTGCTGGGCAACATGCTCTCGTCGCTCTCCCGCACCAACGAATCCACGCAGTCGGCGAGACGCGCCGAGGCGCAGGTGGCGCAGCTCACAGCAGGCAGGGGGCAAGCGATCTCGGTGGACGGCAAGTCGGTCGCCCCCGACGTCGCGATCGCGCAGTTCCTCCAGGATATGCGCGTGACCATGGACGAGAAAGGCTTTGGCTCGGAGATTGAAGTGGAGCTGCGCTTCGGCAGGATCACGTCGTGCTTGCAGGACGCGCGCTGCCGTCCTTCGCAGGAAGGCGTGGACGCTGCGGTCGTGCTGTCAGATGAGCAGATGAAAGGCGTGGGTGCCAAGTTCGTCCCCGGTGTGACGGAGAGCGAGTACCCAGCGTTTGCGAGAGGACTGGAGTATCTGCTCAAGGGCGATGGGTTTGCCGAGCATCTGGAGAAGACGGTCGTGCACAGCATGCCGCAGTCGAAGCGCATCGTCGAAGAGGTCGACTTGAAGACCGGTGCACGCAGCGCGCCGCAGATCCAAGTGAAAGAGCGCCTGGGCTCGATCGACATCTTCCTGCCGCACTGCCAATACGACTGCCGCGTGTCGATCTCGTGCGAGTTCCCACAGCGCGACTTGCAGGGCGGGCTCGCGGAGATGCCGGCTGCCGAGAGCATCCGCCACAAAGACCGCACGTCTGCGATCGGGAAGGAGCTCCGCATCGACCTGACGAAAGTGATGGAGGAGAACACGAACAAGCGGTCGTTTGAAGTCGAGCTGGAGCTGAACCAGACCGTGGTGCACGAGTGGCTCAAGCAGCCGGACGACAATGGGCAGAGCTGGCGCAGCGCGACGATGACGGCGTCGCACTTGTGGAAAATGGTCAAATACTTCATGCCGAATGCCGGGCAGGCGTACAAGACCAGCTGGGATTTCTCCGCAGCCACGGAGGTGCAGAACGCGTACCAGCTGCGTCTGGGCGTGCGCGGCAAGTTCAGCGGGACGATGCCCGTGGGCTTTGCGCGCTGGCACATCCCGCTCGTGAAGACGCGCGAGTACTACGTCTCGGAGAAGACCGACGGCGTGCGGTATTTCCTGGTGGTCGCGGGCGGCACGACCGTGCTGGTGGACCGATCGAACTCGGCTTTCACGACGTCGGGGCTCGAATTGCTCAACCTGCTGTTGCCGGAAGGAACGGTCCTGGACGGAGAGTTTGTGGTACGTGGTGTGATCTGGCTGTCTGTTTTGATGTCGATGAGGAAATGTGTTTGGTTTGCTGGAATGCCACCATCTGAAACTGTGGCATGGCACAATGTTGTACAGCTCCACCAGAAGGAGAAGCGCTATGTGTTTATGGCGTTTGACATCATCGCCACTGGCACGTCGGCCGAGGACTCGCACGTGGACAAGCCGTTCACGGACCGTCTGACCATTCTCAACGACTTCTTGTCTGACGAGTGAGTATTGATCGTCATTGGTGTAAGAGCGCGCACACTTCCAAACTGACGCATCCTCTATCTCCTTGTAACATCTACAGCGGTCCGTACGCTGCTGGCATCCGCGATATGAACATCACTCGCCACGCCGTGCTGCCGATTCTGCGCAAGCGGTGGGTGCCCGTGCGCCACATCACAGACGTGTTCCGCCAGATCCAGCGCGTGCAGAAGCGCGACCAGAGCCTCGGCCGCATCTACAGCGACGACAAGCGCACGCACTACACGGACGGCATTGTGTTTTGTCCGAACACGCCGTACGTGCCAAACACGCACAAGGAGTACCTCAAGTGGAAGTGGTCGGACCTGATCACCGTGGATTTCCTCGCGCAGCTGAGCGAGAGCAACACGATCGCGCTCACGTGCGGCGGACCGCGGAACTCGCACATTGAGCTCGACTCGATCGTCGTGCTGGACCCGAAGGACGTGCCGGTGGTGCAGAAGATCCTCACGCGCACGCCCAGCCGCTCGGCGATCCTCGAGTTTGGCTTTAACGCCGACAAAGGGTTCTGGAACTACAAGTGCGCGCGTCCCGACAAGGACACGGCGAACTACATCCGCACGGTGCTCGGGTCGCTCGTGAACATGGCGGAGGCGATCTCGGAGGAAGAGCTGCAGTACCGCCTGACGAACCCGAATGCAGAACAGTGGAACAACCACATGAAGAAGATGCGCCGCAGTCTCTTGGACCAAAAGTGAGCATTCATTCCTTTCCAAGCATTGTGCGATGGCATTCCTGATCACCACCAACAAAAATGAGATCTCAGTTCTGAAGCAAAACAAAGAAAAGGCTCACGATGCAGCAGGACGGCACCAAGCGACGAAGACGAATAGGATAGAAAATCAACAAAAGCACAAAACAAACGCCACCAAACTCACTGGTGCGCGCTTTGCAGAAAACCAAGAGAGAAAATGGGAGATGGATGAATGAACGAACACAAAACAGCGCGAGAGAAAGCACAACTATTTCTATACAAATAAAAATATATAAGCACGCGCTCGCAAAGCGATGAACATGAGCTTGCCGATCTTCCTCCATTCATTCGTCCACTCACGCTTTGCTCTGCTTTATCTGCTGCATCTGTGAATCTACCATGACCAGGTTGGTACTTGCTTTCCAAGCAAGGCAGCGCGAAGGCTCTCTGGCGGCACGAGAGGGAGGAGAAATGCAGTGTATCGTCGGATGAAGGGGGAGAGAGATTATAACACGCTTCGCCACAATTTGTTCAGGAGGTGCATGCACGCCTGGTTGTTGGTCACCCACACGATAAACTGCGACAAGCACACCAAGAGAGAGAAAGAAAGTTAGATCTTGATCAATAGATGCAACCATTTTGCGCGGATGAAAAATAGAACATGTGACCCAAAGACCCACCTTAGCGCGTTGTGTTGGCGTCAAAATGTTCTGGAGCTTGTCCATCTCCATGTCTAGCGTCGTGTTCTTCTGGATCACCTCGATCTTCAGCTCGTCGAGAAGCGAGAGCGCGTTCTTCAAGTTCTGGCAGATCAGCGAGATCGATCCTCTGTTTCATGACACACACACAATACATCAGCATGGATCGCCACCAGCACGACAGCATCGAGCAAAGTGGACGCACCTCTGCTGCTGAATCTTCTTCTTCTGCTCTTCGGTCAGCCCCAACTCCTTGGCGAGGATCACGGGCAAACTGGTCTCGTCCTCTTCATCCTGCCAGAAACTATCGTCTTGGCGCAACGCCCAAATGCACATCTTCGTGACCTGCGTCGGCAGGAGCAACCGCTCAATCTGATGCAAGTGGTAGCTCAATGCCGAGCGTCGCCCGTGGCCGTAGTCCGAGTACTGCTCTTTGAAGTTGTCGATCTTTTCCGCCAGCTCTTTCTCGGAAGCGCCTCGTTGAATCATCTGCTCCAGCTCTTCACACACGCGGTTCTTCTCTTTCTCTTCTTGCTTCATGGCTTCTTTCCCCGCTTTCAACTGGCCGCGCAGCTCCATGTTCTCACGCTCCAGCTGGCGGCAGCGCTCCTCGACCCCAAGGATGTGTTCGCGCTTGCGGCGACGACACTCACGCGCGGACTCGCGATTGCGCTCCAACTTCTGCTTGCGCTGGATCGACGTCAAGGTGTCGTCACTGCCGCTGCTGGACGCTCTCTCCATCTTGGGGGTCGACAGCCCACTCGCAAGGCTCATGGAAGACGGATTCGATCCTCCAGAGGACTGACGCTTCTGAGCGAGCGCAATATTCGCTGACTCCAGGTGACGCAGCAGTCCTTCTTGAGTCGCCGACATCGGCGTGCCGTTGAGGTTCTCCTTGCCAGTGAGCTGCTTCTTTGCTGCTGGCGTTGTCGTCGCAGCAGACGATGGAGCTCCAGTAGGCGTTCGCGGGGTCCCAGCAACAGGGGAGTCGTTCACACGCTTCTTGCCGCGGCGCTTGGCGGCAGCCGCCAGCTTGTCTGCTGATCCGTTGCCTATACCCATCTGAACAGAGACCTGGAGCGATCCCGCCGCCGCTGTGGCGGTCGCGAGACCATTCCCATTGGCGAGCGCCGCAGCGACAGAGTGGTGGTTGTGCTTGTGGTGGTTCTGGAGCGGATCGACCGTCGTCGGCGCGGTGTTGGTCGACGTCGACGTGATCACGGTCGACTGGATCAGCGGCGACGAGTGCGACAAGAACGACATCGGCAAGCTGCTGGAGGCGTCGTCCACGCCGCCGAGCATTCGGAAGGGGTCGTCGAGTCCGCCGCTCCCGGCGCCTCCGAGCGAGTTCGGTGCGCTCATGTTCTCCGAGTTGAACAGCAGCCAGGAGAACATGTCGCGGTTCGTGGCGTGGAGCAGCTCCATCTCGGCGGCGACATCTGCGGGCGTGCCCAGGTCGTGGGCGGCGAGTTGCAGAATCCCGTTCGCATTCGAAAGACCGTTCGCATCAGCGCCAGTGGCAGCCCCTGACGAAGCAGAAGCAGAAGCAGAAACAGCGCCAGACGAGGGCGACACGACGGTCGTCACTGCCACGCCGCCGAGGTGCGTCGCCGACGTCATCGCGGCTGCAGGCTGCTGCATCGCGACGTCTTTCATCTCTCTCGCGGACTGCTGGTTCAGTTGTGTGGAAGTATCTGGGGGCGAGTGCTGGCGCGTCGATCGACTGATGGACGGACGGACGGATGTGGTTTTGGTTTGCTTGGCTTCCTTCTTCTTCTTCTTCTTCTTTGTTGTGTTTGCTTGCTTGATGTTGTTCTCTTCTGTGGTTTGTTTTGTTGCGATGGTGGCGCGTTTTGACTGGGAATGAGTATGCAAGGAGGGTCAGCGCAGAAGAGAGAGCAGAGCCAAAAACGAAGCAGAGCAAGCAGTTGGAAATTCAACCAGCCGTCAGCACACTACTGCCCCCGTTTGTCTCTGCACGTGCCACATCTGCCACCGACTGACTGCCAATCAGAGAGATCCAGAAAAGTCAAGACTACTGAAGCCACTCAGTTGAGTCATCTTTGCCGCAGAAACGATACTTTCGTAGCGTGTCTCTCCGCTCAAGTGCGATGTGACAGCGCGGACGTGGCCTCTCGAGAATGCGTGGAGGTGATGCGACGACCTCATCGAATGAGGAAATGATTGGGAGGGAGGGAGGGAGGGAGGGAGGGAGGGAGGGAAGGGACTGTAGGTATGATGGCGGACGGAATGAAGACCTTCTAGATTTTTAAATCGAAGAGCGAGAATGGATGGTTGAAGCGAACGGCAGCAACGGTTGTTCAGTTTGCCTGTTGCAGGCGCTCGGATTGGTCGGGTCTGTATAGACGGACACTCAGCACGTGTGCATTTGATGGCTCGAGATTCGCCCTCCGTGCTTCGAAATTTGGCACGTGAGTGAGCGAATGCTTGTCACGCAAGAAGTGCTCAATGAGCGAGCGCCGTCGAGCGTCGTCAAGCGAGAAAGAGGAGAAAGGGGTGCTCGCAAAGAAGAACGTTCAGGATTCCTCCCATTTAAAAATGCTGCAAGATCCCTGACGCCACAGTCAAATGCAGACGCAGAGATCTGGTGGCGTCAGCAAGATCTGGTGCGTCTGCGACCCCAGATTTTGAGCGGATCGTCTGCTCGGACAGACACGGAGGCGAGGTGGCCAGGTGGAGCGATCTGATTGGCGAACGCGGGTCAGCTTGCGACGCGCGCACCAGTGACGCGGCGGGATCACTCGCCAGCTGTTGCTGGTTAGCTAGATTGGTTGCTGCTTGGGTTTGGGCACAGCGATCTGATTTGGCAGTGCACCAGCACAGACGCACTCGCAATTTTGCAGCGAACCTGCCTGATCACTTTCCACAGATGAGAGCGAGTCTGCTGCTTGATTGGCAGCGCGTTGTAGCTAGTTCACGCGTGCGCGAGCCTTGTCGCGTGTTGGAGAGCGAGAACAGAGCCTGCTCGACTCTGGATGATCGTCGATCGGATCGATCGTGCTGATGTGATCGCAGCCACAAACACAGATGTAGATCTGTAGCAAAAGCCAACGCGAGAGCGAGACAGGAGTTGTGGTGTCCACCGACGCCACACACAATCCGCTCACGCAGATTCTTTCTCAGATTCGACGCGAAAGTGGTGCACGCTGCCTGCGCTGCTCTCTCGGTTCGAAAGGCGAACTCGACAGGCACGAAACTCTGCAGGCGAATGCTGCATCGCATTACCTTTCCCCCTTGCCATTGAGAGTTTTTCCGCTAGTATTTAGTCACGAGCCCAATCCGAGCCTTTTGCCATGATTCTGTTCTTGCTGTGCGGCCACGAGACGACAAACAGCAGGTTATCGGGTTGTGGACGCTGATAAAAGGGGACTAACGCACTCCCATTTCTGCAGCGCAATCGCAAAGCAGCGATCCAGAGTGAGCCCTTTTCACACCGAAGCCTCTTTGTTCGCATGAGAGTCGGGTGGATGAGAAAGGATGCCAGCGCTCTATCGCAGCAGCTCTCGCGCTCGCGTGTGTATGTGCTGCGGTAGAAAGTGTGGGAGTGGAGCCTGCCGAACTCTGGACAGGGTTGTGTTGATGCGATTTCGCTGGCAGATCTGTCGCGAATGGCATTGTGGGGTTTCCTGTTTGCCTGCCACCCACGCAACAAGCAGCTTCTCTCTCAGATTCGACGCGAAAGTGAGCGGAAAGTGCTGGCTTCCATGCGCTTATGCTCGATTTCGAAAGCGCAAACTCAACAGCAGCCAAATAAACCTGTGCGCGCCATCATGAAGCTCAGTCCAGGCGCCAGCCAAATGCTCGCTTGCACTCTCTCTGCACGTGACAGCTTGTGATGGAAATGAGCTCAACGGAAAGTGACAGTCCGTCAGCACTGAGCATGCAGTACTCCCGATCAGCTGCAGTGCATGAAATTGAAGCCAGTTCTGTATCTGCGAGTCTCGCGGCAGTGTACTGGGGCTTTCCATTGCAGTGGAGAGAGATGAAAAGAAAGCGCCGTCCGTCTGTGTCCCAGTCTCTCGTGCAGTTCGATCTCCTTTCGTGCGTCCGGGTGCTGTCGCTGAAGAACGTAACAACACCAACTACTGAAGCTCTTGACAGCTGTGTTGTCAGGATGTAAGCGTTGATCCATCGAGTCGAGTCGAGAAGCGGCGACTGCCACGAGCACTGGCTCATTCGAGAGCATCAGCTTGCAGGTCAGTCAGTCAGTCCAAGTGGTCGCCACACTCAAACACAATGCAAGCGATTCGACTAATCCTGCCAAAGTCGATTTTGAGTGAGAGGGTCGCTTTGAAGAGGGGCGTCACGACAACACGACATTGCTTGCAGAGTGACTATTGCGCCAAGATGATGTATCCGGCAAACTATCCGGACCAGTATACTTTTGTATGTTTTCATCAAAGCCACAAAAGCATTTTGCAAACGCACGGTGTTTGAGAATGCGAAGCGCGGATAGGTTTGTATAGGGTGTAGAATCATGACAACAATCGCTGAAAAAGCACAGGACACATGTCGCAACGTATAGTCGGCGTATAGCGGATCGGTTGCAGCATCCACTCGCTTGTATGAAAGTGGTGTGCAGCAAGAACTCAGGAGTGCAAAAAGCTCCAAAATGGTTCCAATAGAAGCCCCTTCATGTCCCGTTTTCTGCACGTCGCACAATCCACGACAGGAACTGAATAGATCCCCTCTCTCCGTTCTCGCGACCTTCGCGCAACGTCGCGCTGAAACGCCTTCTGCGAAGACGGTCGGCCGGTCGATGAACTGCGCTTTCGATCTCGCCAAGTCGGTCGGTCGCGTAGGTTGCTCGAAGCGTCGTCGGCGCACGACAAGACCTGCTCAGAGCAATCAACAACCTAAGCGAGCGAGCTAACTGCGATCAGTCGACGGAAGTCGGAAAGACCTGTCCCTCCTCGGCTTACAAACTCCAAGTCATTTCACCCCTTCCGTCGCCACCCCCCGCCCAAAACGACGCTTTACGTGCAGGCGAAAGTGACAGAGAGAGCGCAGATAGACAGAGCAACGCACACAAACACACAAGCGAGCGCCATTAGCTACGTCTCGTTCTCGCTCTGCTACTGGCGCAACTCTCCTCCCCCTCACTCCACATCCTCTCTTTCTTACGCCTGCCTGCCTGCCCCCCTCGCTCACTCACTCGCTCTCTCACTCGCTCGCTCTCGCTTCATCTTCTGGCTTGCACGTCCATTTCGCAAGCGACTCGGCACCAAGACAAACAACCGACAACCAGCTAATATGGGCAACAAGGGATCCAAGGGCGGCGCCGGCAAGGGCATGCGTCCGCCAGTCAAGAGCGACAACCGCGGCTTCAAGTTCAGCAACCCTGCGCGCGGCGCCGGCGCCAGTGCCCCCGCGGCGCCATCCTCTGCGTACGGCGGCGCACCACCTCCGGCGTCCGCGCAGGGTCAGAACCCGCCGCCACCATCTGACGACCACGATTGTACGTGCTGATGGCGTGTAGTGAAGATGATCTGTGCATGCTAATGCGTCGATATGTGTGTGGCGATGTGCTGATGCTCGAATGTCGCCCCCTCTCTTTGTTGTGTGTCTTTCTTTCTTATAGCGGACGGCGAGGACGACTCGGGTCCAGCGGAGCAAATGTCGATCCAGGAGCTCGGCGGCGCCGATCGCCCAATGACCAAGGTCACGATCGAGGACTTTGACTTGCTCAAGGTGCTCGGCAAGGGCAGTTTCGGCAAGGTCATGATGGTGCGCAAGAAGGACACGAAGAAGATCTACGCCATGAAGACGCTGCGCAAGGCTGCCTTGATCAAGCGCAACCAGGTAAGCATGCATTGTTGATCCCCCTCCCCCCCTGGTGCTCTTGTGTGAACATTGCGACCATAAATGCTCACATGTGAGTTGTTTGTTTTGTGCAACACCCATGATATAATTGCAGCTGCTCCACACGAAGACGGAGCGCAGCATCTTGCAGAGCATCAAGCACCCGTTCCTCACGAGTCTCTCGTACGCGTTCCAGACCCCGGACAAGCTCTACCTGGTCATGGACTACTGCGGCGGTGGTGAACTGTTCTTCTGGCTGAAGAAGGATCGTCGTTTCTCGCAGCAGAAGGCGCGCTTGTTCGCGGCTGAAATCATCTTGGCGCTGCAAGCGTTGCACTCGCACGATATCATTTACAGAGATCTGAAGCCGGAAAACATCCTCTTGGACCTCGACGGTCACTTGCGCTTGACGGATTTCGGTCTCTCGAAGGAAGCCGTCTCGGGTGCCGGCGCTGTCGGTGGCACCAAGACTTTCTGCGGTACGCCAGAGTACTTGGCGCCAGAGATCTTGGAGAACAAGGGTCACGGCAAGGCTGTCGACTGGTGGAGTCTCGGAACGCTCATCTACGAAATGCTCACCGGTCTGCCGCCATTCTACGACCAGAACATGCAGCGCATGTACGACAAGATCCTCAACGCGCCGCTGCGATTCCCGTCGTTCATGTCGGCGGAAGCGAAGGACTTGCTCACGGGTTTGCTCACGCGCAAGGTCGGCGATCGTCTCGGCAGTGGTCCAACCGACGCCGAGGAGATCAAGTCGCACCCGTTCTTCAAGGGTATCGACTGGGAAGCGGTGATGAGCAAGGAAGTGGTGCCAGAGTTCAAGCCGCCAAACCGCCTCGGCTCGATTGATACTAGCAACTTCGACATCGAGTTCACGGGCGAGAAGCCAGTGGACTCGGTCGTGACCACGACGATGAGCGAGACCCAGCGCAGCAAGGCACAGTTCCCAGGCTTTACTTATAACGAAGAGACGATGGACGAAGATCAGAAGCAGTAAGCAGAGATGCGGCTGACAGCTCTTGAGATGAGACCGCGAGACCCATTAGAGTGCAAGCAACCCGAAGAGCAGAAGAAATCTCGAGGCGGCGCGAACGAAATGGCGCAAGCGAGTCGGCGAAGGAAGTCGGGCTCCCTTGCGGCACTTTTCTACCAGCGAGAGAACGAGAAGAACAGCACGCACACTCGCGCAGACTCGAACGCAGCAACACAAGTGGAAGAGTAGGTTTCTGTTTCTTTTGTCCATGTGTGTATGAACCCCCTTTTTTAATTGAAAATTGATGAATGCAATAAAGGAGTCAATTTTTGAAGAAAGCCAAGCGGGACGGACAACCAGGTTGAGTTTGTGTGGGGGCATGCATGCATTGTTGACGTTCATTGCAAAATCAAGAGGCACTCGCTGTCGATCTTCCTACTACAGGTTGTATCGCTCGCGCGGGTTCGTGCGCTTCTTGCCGCCCTGGTTGATGTGCACGGCCGACGTGCCTGTGGGGAGGTCCGAGTCCTCGTACGGGTTCTTGTCACGCCCCTTTCGCCCCTTCTTGCCGTGTTTCTTCAGACGCTTGCTCAGCACCAGGCGCTTGTCCTCCGTGACCGCGCGGTCAAAGTCCAGCGACTCGTCCAGCGCCGCCGCCTCCACAAACTGCTTCTCTCCGTCGTCGTCGTCGCCAGTCGCGTCGAGCTCTTCCAGCGCCAGATCGGGGAACTGCTGCACCGCGAGGTAGTGGATGTCGAACACCTCCGGGTCTTCGTCCGCGTTTGGCGGCGCGTGGCAGTAGCGCAGCTTGCCGTTCACGTAGTCGCGCAGGAGATCGCGCGCAGCACGCGACGTGTCCGGACCACCCTTACCCGCAGTGTTGTAGCCTCGCAGGCGCGCGAACGCCTCGAGCAGCGGATACACTTCGACGACGTCCGTCTCTTTCGCGGCCTTGCGGATCGGGATCTTCATGCCGTACGTTCGCTCAAACACGCGCTTTGGGATACGGTAGCACATCAGCTGGCATGGACCTGGAAGTCACAACAACGTGAAGCAAGAGGTTTAGAACGGATTCGACAATGTGCATGTCAACCATAAAGCCAGCAAACGTACCGATGTGGTCGCGGAGCTGGGAGATCGGGAGCACGCCGCAGCAGTACATCTCAGCCTTCGAGTTGACGAAACTCGGGAACACCAAGCCGGGGCAATCGCAGAGCATGATCTTGTCCGAGAGGATCAGCGTCTGGAAGTGCTTGGTCTTGCCGGGCGTCGCGCCGACCGCCACGCGCTGGGTCTTGTGCAGGAAAGTGGACGCGCCGAGCAGCGCGTTGATGACCGAACTCTTGCCGACGTTCGGGAAGCCGACCATGCCGAACTTGATCAGCCCCTTGTCCTTCACGCGCAAGCCGACCTCCTTCAGCACCTCGGTCGCGATGTTGTCCATGTATTCCAGCAGCTCCACGCGCGAAAGCAGCGGGTACGGACTCTTGTGCTCGTCTGACTCGGGCTCTGGAGCATAAGCGGTTCCCCCAGCTGCAACTGGCTCAGCAGACTCTTCCTCAACTGCCTCCTCAGCGTCGTTCTCTTCTTCTTCTTCTTCTTCTTCTTCGTCCTCCTCGTCCTCGTCCTCGGAGCCCTCGGCTTCTTCCTGTCGGTCCAGAATACGCTGCGCCTTGGCGATCTCGTCAATCTCATCCTGCGCGTTCTTCGCCGAGAAGAAGACGAACTCGATCTTTTCGTTCGTGAAGTAGTTGCCCCACACCGTTCTGCAAACAAACAAAACAAATGGACATGGCGTCATACAATTATTCGCACGAACAGCACGAGGTGGCAGCTAGACAGAGAATTGTTTCACCCTCTTACCGTTGACGCTCGTCGAGGAAATCGGACTTGTTGATCACCAAGAGCGTTCGGCGCGGATTGTCGCCTTCCTTGGCGTAGACGTCCAGATCCTTGGATCGGTAGAAAAGCGGGTTACGAGCGTCGACGATCTGGACCATGATGTCACTTCGCTCGCACACGTGCCACAACTGGCGCCACACTTCCAAGTTCTTCTCAAACGGAGTCACTTCCAGATCTTCAGACGATTCTTCAAGCCTGCAAATGGTTTACCAACGGGAATACAACATAAAATCAATACAACCGCACACGGAAAACACCCCAAGCGACAGCACAATGACGCACATGGCGATATCGCGACGCCACTGCATAAAACTCTCTTTCTCTCTGCGGTTGAGCTCTGCCGCGGTGGTGGTGGCGTCCCAGTCTGGACGGCGCGGGACCTTCATCTCAGTGAAGCTCATCTCTGGAGCCAGCATCTTCTCTCGCCTGCATGCACACAATGAGAATAAGCGCAACAGCATCAGCAACGCATATTCGACACACACACAGTCAGGCATCACAGCTTTGTAAAGAACCTACTCGATGACAATTGCACCAGGCTCCTCTTCCATGATCAAAATGCTTTCGCGCACAGCCGTGAACTCACGGTTCGCAAGCACGGCACTCGCAAGGAAATCGTCCTGTCGCATCAGCACAAGACAGAACCCTGCGTTAGTTGCATGCAGTTCATTCCAACCGTCGTAAAGCATGCGTGGTGCCCAAACGTACAAGCGACGATCCTTCCAAGTACGACGCCAGCGCAACCGAGGCGTCACCGCCATCACGAGCGGAAACGTGCTTGCCAGCGCTGCGATCCAAATCAACCAAACAGCGAGTCGTTAGCAGTGAGCGCATTGAGTGGAGGCAGCACGACAAAAACAGATCAACACATGCGGAAAGAAGCGATCGGTACCTGGACTGGATGTCGGTCGTGTTGACCGCAGACGTCTTCTTCTGCGTCTTGAGCAGCGAGCCGCCGAGCCCGCTCTTCTGTGGCTTCTGTCCCGTGCGTCCCATGTTAGGCGCCTTGTGTGTCTCTGGAGCTCTTGCGTGCTGGTCACTGAGCTGCGTGCGTCGCTTCCTTTGGTAAGTGGCGAATGCGAAGAAGAATGGGTCAACCTGAGCGATTGACTGACTGGAAGCGAAGCGAACGGACAGCAGAGTGACGGTCTTTTGACAAGCAGCAGAGATCGTACTTTATCGGCGTCGGTACACTGTACCGCATCGATCTCTATCAGTCGCATCGAGCTTTGAAGTTTCTGTGCAGAAAATGGCACCACTTTCCGACAGAAAAAGCAAAGCATGTCTGTCTGCGATGGTAGGAATGCAAATGGTGGTCTCCTTCTTGTGAGTGCATATCCACATTGACGCCTCTGCCGTGTTATTGTGTGTGTGTGGATGCACAGAGTCTCCGTGGGAGTGATGAGGCAGTCTCGTCCACGACAGCCAACATCCCAAGCGACGCGCTTGTTGCAATTTGAAACGCTATTTGGGGGAGCGAGG
>JAASFO010000417.1:0-22108 GCA_023333815.1 Globisporangium recalcitrans
GTATTCTCGCTCGGTTCAGCTACTTCACGCCGGAGCACGCACCCGCGCTTCAGACGATCTGGTTCATTGTCTGCACAGTGACACCCAGTTGTCTGTGGAGACAGAGAAATGCCACAGTACACGATCGACTGAGAGCGTCGGTAGAGGACTGCCGCGACCACACATGGAGAGCGTGCGTGCGTCAGGTCATGGCTGTGACGAGAAAGAGAAGAAGGATGCGTGGCAAAGCATTCGAAAGCATCGCCATGAGAGAGATCATCCAGGTGCTGGACCAACCTGAAGAGGCTCTTGAGGCGCCAGAGTGGAACAACGCCCGGCTGTACTTCGACGGCGGCGCGCGAGGAAACCCGGGAGCAGGCAGAAGCGGATGGTCGTTGGTCACTCAGGACGCACAGAGCCTCGAGTGGTCAGTGATGGCGTGCGGGTACAGGTACAAGGGGTCGAACGTCACCAACAACGTCTGCGAGTACGGTGCTCTGCAGGACGGACTGGAATACGCGAGAACAGCACTGAAGGGCACACACACACACCTCGCCATTCACGGCGACAGCAACATGATCATCGACGAGCGGAACGGACTCGCTACAATAACAGCACCAGTAAGAATCCTTCCTTGACAAAAGCTGCGGCATGCTGAAGTAAGCTTGTCGACGCTATCAGAGCATTCACAGGTGGATGTTGAAGTGCGAGTGCTCAATCTGCTCAACTCATCTTGCACGCAGTAAGGAGCATTTATACAGAGGGGTTTCAGTCTGCAGAGCGCTTTTGGTTTGCATTGATGACAAGATAATATAGCGTCATACAAATTGGTGCAAATTCATTGAAACCCTGCTGGAGAATTGCCTCGTAATTCTCCTCACAATCTTGACTTTTTACTGGGTGTGGAAGGAGTTGTCGCAACCTATAAATCACACACATTTCAAGAACAACTCGAGTGAGAGACAAAGAGACAGAGAGACAATCGAGCACGCGCTTGCGTGTGTGTATGCGCATCGAATGCCGACCAAGCAGCACCAGTCGTCGTCTCCGTCGTTGCGCCACCAGCGCCACCACCTCAGCCAGTACGAGAGCGACCGCAGCGGCGTCGGCGCCGGCGACGCAGCAGCAAAGGCGCGCAAGCACAAGAAGCGCTCGTCCGAGTTCTCGCGCCACCACGACAGCAGCTCAGGCGACGCAGACGCTGTGGCGGCGGCGCCTGCAGTGGATCACGGCAGCAGCAGCAGTAGTGATGCGTGGGAGAGCTTCACGTCGCCCGACGGCCGCACGTACTACTACAACAAGGTGCGGATGTTGTTGAGTTGAATTGGTGTTGTTAAGGTCATGAAGTCTCATTATTGGCATTGTGTGTTTGCTCACATTGTGGATGTGTGTAGGTCACACAGGAAAGCCGGTGGAAGTTGCCCAAGGAGCTGCGCAAGCCCAAGTCCAAGTCACAGGAGCAAAGCGCTGACGATGGTGACGCTGATGGCAGTGCTATTATCCGATCCAAGACCAAGTCGAAACACAAGCGTGAAGAGGAAGTTCGAAAGTCCGAGACGCTGCACTCGAACGGGAGCAAGCCGACTTCTGCTGATGCTTCTGCTGCTTCAGTGCCAAGCAGTGGCAAGAAGAACGAGCTCGTGCAGCGCTTGCAGGCGTCGCTCGCTGGCCGCATCAACCCGATGGCGAACATGATGGGACCACCGCCGATGATCCACATCCCGCGCGCAGAGAGCGAGCCGACGACTCGTTTTTCACAAGACACGACAGGGTCTTCTTCTAATGGCGGTGGCTACGGTGGCAGTGGAGGCGCATCAGAAGAGCAGCAGTATGAAGAAGAGACGGCGCACATGACCGCAGCCGAGCGCCTCCGGTTCCTGCGAAAGAAGCGGCAGGAGACCATGTTCGCGAAGGAGAAGATCGTGGAGGAGGACGATTTCATGAAGGAGTTCGAGCGCAACATGACGAAGAAGCACGAGGGGAACTTCGACTGGCGCAAGAAGCGGGAGCAGGAGCAGGCGGCCAGGGACCGAGAGCTGGCGGAAGCAAAGGAGAAGGAGAAGGCGTTGGCGAAGGAGCGGAAGCGACAGCAGGAGCGTGAAGAGCAGGAGCGACAGAAAGCACGAGAAGAAGCAGCAGCAGCAGAAGAAGAGGAGAGAAGACGGAGGCAGAAAGAGGAGCAGGCGCAGAGTGAACGAGAGCAGGAAGAGAAGGAGCGGGAGCTTCAGCGAGAGAAAGAGAAAGCAAAGAAGAAGGAGAAAGCACGGGGTGGTGATGACGAGAGAATGGCAAAACGAGCGGAAGCAACAGCAGCAGCAGCAGAATCAGAGGAAGAAGAGAATGGTCGAGGAGAATCTGCCGTCGAGAATAGTGAGGCGGGCGGTGAGAGTGCGGGTGATGCGAACGGAAAAGAAAGAGGACATGCTGTTGACGCCAGTGAAGATGCTGCTTGTGGGAAAGAGCTTGCAGTCGTTGAATCTACAGACGCGAGCGATGTCGTCCATAAAGATGCTGACGCAGTTGAGAAGGCGAATGGGAGCCACAAAGAGAGCATTGAGGAGGAAGAGCGAGTGCCAGAGAAACAGAGACCGAGAAAGCATTCAAAGCAAGAAGAGGAGGAGGTGCATAGTCCGCTGGAGCGTGGTGGTGATGGTGGAGTGGAAGAGACTGAAGATGACGAAGACGCAGCAGCTGGACAGGAGCGACTGCGACTAAAGCAAGAGAAGCGTGAGCGCCGACGACTCGCAAAGCTCGAAGCCGCGGTCGCAGCCCAGTCGTTAGAGTCGTCATCTCCAGTGAAGAAATCCAAGAAGAACAGGCGAAGGTCGACGCAGGACGATGCCAATTTGGAAAACGGCGAAGCGACTGAGCATCAGCATCAGCAGCATCAGCATCAGCATCAGCAGCCACCGTACTCTGGTGGAATGCACCAGCAATACCCACCACCGCCGTACGGGTACCCGCCTCCTCCTCATGCAAGCGGTGGCATGTGCAATTGCTGTCGTCCGCACCAGTTCACCCCCATGCACGTTCCGCCACCACCGCCAATGTCATTCCCAATGTACTACCCGCCGCCACCACCTCCGATGATGATGGGCTATCCTGCAGGCATGCCGCCTCCGATGCTTCTCCAAGCACCACCGCAGTCACAACCTGGGATGGCGCTGGTTCCGTTCGCTCCAGGTCAGATCGTCGCGTACAGCGGATACGGAAGTGGAGGTGCTGCGTTTGGTCGCCCAACGCTGGACCGATGCGAAGGTTGCCAAGGCACCGGGGTCGGACTGGTCGAGAAGAACGGCTTTTGCAACCACTGCAATCGGCTGCGACTGGATTTCATCGTCGCGTCAGCGCGAATGCGACAGCGCTGCTCAGTCTGCGGCGGCTGGGGGCTTGGCTTCGTGCAGGCGAATGGGAAATGCGACCACTGCAGTCGTGAAATACAAGTGCGACAGCACGCGGCGCCGGTGTCAAGGAGGCAGTCGGTCGGCGAGACGCAGCTACCTCCCGGGGCGATAGCTACGCCATTCGCTTCGCTGCTGAGCCACCAACAGTCTGGCAGTGCGAAGAGAGTGGCGATGTCCGCGGACGACAAGATGAAGAAGCAGGCGGACAGCATTGAATGGGACCAGTCCTCGTCAGACGAGGGCTCCGAGTGGGACGATTAGAGCACCATACCCCCACCAAAGTCCAGCGTCGAGTCCAACCAAGCGACGAGCTCGCCGGCGTCACGAACGCGTGCTTGAGGGCTCGCACGACTGTTGACAGCGAGACGGGAAGCCCAAAAGTCTTGGTCGCGAAGCCAGGCAACTGGTGCTGCGGAATGGGGAGGTCGAACTGCCACGTCCGCAGCTGTGCCTCCTGCTCCGCATCGAGCAGTGTGAGCAGTCGCGAGCAGGCAAGCAGCTCCAGGAAATTGACACAAGTGGACGACGTAACATGAACCATTTATGATAGACGACACGCTGCTGCAACTTAGTGCTGCATTGTGAGTGATTTGTTGTAACCGACCACATCGAGCTGGAAGTGCTTGCTGCGAACAAGGCACAGAATGCGGCGAATCGGCTGGTTTTGATCATTGGCAACGCCAAAACAGAAGCAGAAGCGTCGTCGTTCCGGTGAGAGCTGACGATCCAGCACGCACGAGCTAGCGCACGGACACTGCTTCGGCTTTCACAGATTGAAGGTGATACAAGCTCAAGCTTCGTGGACTGCTGCTGTATGCACAGTTTGACATCATTTTTCATTTGCTTGTCCTTCTTTGTGCGCAATTTCGATGCCGCGAAAGAGCCCGAGACGAAGGATAGTGTCCGCATGAAACAAGTGCGAAGCACGTGTCTCTCTTCCATGCACGAATACTGTACGCAAGACTGCTTGTCCGATTGCACCGCAAACAAAGGCAGTTGCAAACGAACTTGCACACGCGGCGCTTCAAGCGACTTGCTTTTGTATTGACAGGCGAGCCAGTTTGTTGATGCAAAGCAAACAAACAGCGCTTCAAGCAGCAAGTCAGACAGTTTGGCATTGCAAGTCTCCACACACTTGTTGGATCGGAAATCGCGCAGCAAAATGCGTGGTGTCTACAAATGTGGCGTTTTGCGCCAGACTGGCTGACTCCTTTGCGATTTCCATCAAAAGAGGGATCCAGTCAGTTTTGATTTTGTCGAAGGTTCTCTAAAACCATTTTCACAAACGACAGATTTGACTTCTTGAACCTCTGCAGTTGCTATTCGAGAGCACCTGGTAGAACTGATGTGCAAGGTGATCTCAGTTCAACGCTTGGGAAGGTCAGACTGGAAGGAGGAGCATGGGTACGTGAAACCTTCTACTTCATCCCTTTGACCGAATACACCATTCTTGCAGTATCAGCTTCTCATTTTGTGATCAAAGCAGCACGCTTTTGGGATCGGTCGAACCTTTCGATCATGCAAAACACATGGACATTTTTGTGATAGCTATATTGACAGGCAGTGAAGCGCCTATTTTGACAGGTTGAAAGGGTGGACTTGACAGAAGGAAGGAAGGTCTTTGAGGAGGAGGAGGAGAAGGGAGCTGCTTGAAACGTCAGGCAACTGTTGCGTGGCAGTTCCTTCGTGGCCAGTTTCCACAAGCAAATCAACGAAGCAAGCTCATCGTGCATCGTGCGCTGAGTCAAACGCGCATTGCATTTTGAGCGCCTCAAAGCGAGATCCTCTGCAACAACAACACCAAAGCAAAGCAAGCAAAGCAAGGAAGCAACTCCATCACAAGCGTTTCTCTTGCAGCCAACTGTGGCTGCGCAAGCCACAAATAGAAAGAGCCAGCGAACGGAGCCTGCCGTTACGACTGCACGACTGGTCTGCAACCGGACCAACAACCGAAAAGGCGGACCAGAACAAACTGACAAGAACAGGACTACGAGACCAAATCCCAAGTGCGGACACGCCAAATTGGCTGGAGGGACAAGGGACGACACTCACGCGTTACATTATCACTGTACCGTGCGTCCCCTCTGCCAAGTCGCCCGCCACTCTCGCTCTTCCGACCCTCGCTCGTCATTCCTCATGGACGCCAGCGGCAACATGCGCAGGTGCACGGAGCGACGGTCGCGGCGCCGCATGACCACGGCCGCAATAGCAGCGATCGCGGTGGCACTCTGCGTCCAGCCCACGACTGCGGCGGACGACGGCAGCGCAGGCGTCGATGCCACCACCACCTCAGCTGCCTCTGTCTCAGGATGCGCGAACGCGAGCACCGTCGTGATCGGCGCAACCGACTCGGACGCGATCGCGTACGATGCCAGCTGCAAGGCGCGTCTGCTCCGCGTCGTCAAGCCTGCGGTCGGCGCGCGCGAGCTCAACCTCTCGAGTCTGGACGTGACGACCGTGCGCAGCTACCCGCGCGTGTACACGCTCTATCTGAACAACAACGACCTCGAGACGTTCCAGTCCGGCAGCGACATGGACCTGAGTCATTTGTGAGTTTTGCTTCCCTTGGGCTATTTTGTTTGGTGATTGGATGGATGAGTGTGCGGAGGATGCGTGATGCTGACTGTGCGCTTGCTTGCTGTTGTGCAGGGAGCTGCGGGACAACCGCATCTCGGACCTCTCGGCGTTTGCGTTTCCACCGCGATTAACTTATTTGTAAGCCTCGCATTGGAAGAGATGGATGGTCGCCATCGCTGTGGATCGCTGGTGCTGACTGATTGGAATCTCTTGTGTGCTGGGTGTGTAGAGATCTGAGTCAGAACGCGATCGCGTCCTTGACGACCTCGACGCCGTGGCCCACGCCTGCTGCGCTACAGACGCTCGTGCTCGATGAGAACCCGATCGCGCTCGTCGAAGAGACGGCGTTCAGTTCTCTGCGTTCGCTGCAGAACCTGTACGTTTACGAATCATTGCAACTCGTGATTCTTCGCACAGGATAGAGAGAGGCGGACTGATTGACGACTCCCCGATATTGATATTCTACCACCTCCCTTTTCTATCTCTACAGGTCGCTCGTAAAGACTACGCTCAAGAGCCTGGACAAGATCCAGTTCCCAGCATCGCTGAGCATTCTGAATGCGAGCGGCAACGCTCTCGAGAGCGACTCGTCGAATTTCTCCAACCTACCAGACGACCTCCAATACCTGTGAGTGCAGTATTATCAGACTGTCGAAATGTCACGAAGACAAAATCCACAAGATCTGACAGGCTTTTGTATCTCTTCTTTTGATTCTGTACACCACCAGGGACTTGAGCAAGAACAAACTCTCCAAGCTGCCAACGAGGATATCGAAGCTTGCATCTCTCATTGAGCTGTAAGCTTGGTCATGCCGAGCCAAACTTCAAACGTTAATGGACGAGCTGCTAACCTTCTTGTCTCCCCTTGTGCGTACCTCTAGGAACCTGGCGTCAAATGAAATCACCAATGTTGAAGGGATCCTGTTTCCAAAGACGCTGAAGAAATTGTAAGCGACTGCTGTCCTTTTCCAAAGCTGCCTGGTAAAAGATGGGAAGTCTGGCACCAATCACTTACAATGTGGCACTGCTCTTTTGTCCATTTGCCAATCCAAACAGGAACTTGGACGGAAACACCCTGACAAATTTCGAAGTCTGCCGGTCGGACATGTCGACGTTCGCAAGCGTGGAGCTAACAGTCCCCAAGTTTGAACTCACGTCATGCTCGAACGCGGGTGCGGCGCTTGACGATCTCAACGGCACTCCTGTGTGTGTTGTGGAAGACTGCTCCAAGCTGTCAGCCACCAACACCGCGACAGTTGCCGCTGCCACGACAGCGCCTGCTGAAACACCAGCAGCAACGGCCGCGTCACCAGAGTCCGGGACGTCTGTCTTGAACAACGGCTCATCCAGCGACTCGAATTCGATTTTCTCGAGCAAGGCGATTGTGGTCATCGGTGGTATCAGTTTCTTCATCGGTATTCTCGTGAGCGCGTTCGGGTTTGTCCTGTACCGCAAGAGAAAGCTCGAGGAGGCGGAGGGGAAAGGCAAGCCGCAGAGCAACTTCCTGTCGTTCGTGCTGGAGCAGCGCACAAACACAGACCGAGACTTGGAAGACGAGAGCGACGATGGCTGGGTTTTTGACAACCCGCACATGTACCCGAACGCAGTGGCTTTGCTGGAGGAGGACGACGACAAGCGCAAGAAGCCCGGTCTACTGGATGATCTGCTCGTGTTCGAGATCCCTCCTGAGGAGATCAAGATGCAAGTGACACTTCCATCCAGCTACGAAATCAGGAGCAGCGCGAACCACCCCCAAACCGTCATGTTCCTCGCTGACTACCAGGGCTATCAGGTGGTTCTGCACGCGCTCTTGCGTCAGAAAAAGAACAAGAGGCGGGAGGAGCGCAGGTTTATCGAGCAGATCCGTCTGGCGAGTACAGTGGAGCATCCAAGCATGGTGCAGTTCATTGGTCTGACGTTTGGGACCACCAGCCAGCAGCACCAGCAGCAAGCCCAGCGATGGAAGTTTGCGGTCGTCTTTGAGTACATGCACAAGGGCTCGCTCGCGTCGATGTTCCAGAGCGAACGCAGCCGCCGCGAAGGGAAGTTGTACTACGGAGACAGCGATGCATCAACTGCTGGCAACGGAGGCAATCTGTTCAGCTGGTTCCCGTCGAATGTGAGCCAAAGCAATGCTCAAAACCCAGACTCGGAATGGCGGTGCAAGCTGTCGATCGCGCTCGACATCGTCATGGGACTCGTCTATCTGCACGCGAGCCAAATGGTGCATGGCAGCCTCAAGTCTACCAAGGTGCTGGTGAACGACCACGGCGAAGCAAAACTGAGTGCTCTGGATTTGAAGCTCCCTGGCGACTCCGACATGATGCCGCGAGAGGACTCGATCCGCCAAAGCGCGAAGATCAAGATGAAGAAAATGATCGGCTTCAAGCAGTCGTCGTTCACGCAGTCGCAGCTGGGCAACTCGCTCCTCCACGGCGGTGCTTCAGAACCCCCAACGACTTCTGTTTCGTACATTGACTATGCGAACCCAAAGTACAAGGAAACGAAGGACGACATCTACGCGTTTGGTGTGTTGCTGTGGGAGCTGGACACAATGTTGTCGATTGACACGATGAAGAATTTCTCGACCGCGAGCGTTGCGGGGGAAGAGCACAACCTGCTGAAGTTCACTGAAGACTGCCCAGGCGAGATCCAGTACCTGGCGCGACGCTGCTGGAATCCCGACGTTCGCCAACGCCCCGATGCGCTGGACTTGCAGGAAGAGCTGGTGCAGCTTCTCGAGGGTCGGATAACCACAAGCAGCCACGCAGTGAGCTCTTGGCTGCGAACCACGAACCTCAGTTTGGTGAGCAGCTTTTCGTCGTCCAACATGTCGTCCTCGTCGGTGTATGCGCTTTCAGAATCCGAAGCCGACGTGTAGAGCGCGAGTGACTCGAGGGATGCTATCGAGATGCAACCAGTTACTGGGTGAGTGCGGTCTCCAGTTTTGCCGTCCAGGAGCCACGACCAGTCCCAGCACGACCACAGCAACTTCAACTACATGTCCAAAGCACCAGTCAAATCAGTCCAAGTCCCAAGTCAGCTCAGTTTTCTAAAACCATTTTTGTCTGCGTTCCCAAGTAAAAGAGGAAGAGAGGGAGTCGAGTGAGTGGAGCAAGTGGTGGGGTATTTATTACGACTTTTCTTTCTCGAACAACCAAAACAACTCGATAAAAAGCCACAAACCACGTTCACCTTCCACAGAGCAATTATCTGTCAGTCCACCACAGTGCCAACATCGTGCGCTGTGTCGAAAATGCTCTGCTGCTTGGAATCCTCTCTTGTTCGTGAGTTGTTTCAGGTGACAGGTGCTTTCAGTGTTCTTTTACTCCATTCTTGATCTTCTATTCTCGTTGATCCTGGAACATCCTGTCTTATATTGTTTTCTGACTCGATCCTGGAAGAAGACTGGGCTGATGATTGAGTTTTGAGAGCTTCCTCAGAAGTTCAGTCCACCACCACTGATCCAAAAAATCCCACTGATGTCTAACGTCTAACATGACGTCGCCTTTTCAGCCACTTTGAAACACACAGATAATCGAGCCACTGAGAGGGACTCGCAGTCTGTATGCACTCTTGAGTGCGAGCTTCGTTACCATCTTGGTTACGAAATGTGCCTCATTTGCACTCCCCCTTGCTCCTCCCCTCCTCCTCTCCTCTCCTCCCAGACTGTTGCACCTGCTCAAGCTGGCGACTGCGACAGCCCTTTGTTTCGCCCACCCACCTGTCGTGCTACTATAATAGCAGCAAGAGGTCCAATGAGCTCTGCGATTGACAGCAATGACAGCCAACCAACCGCTTGCTCACTTTACTCGCATGCGGCCATCTCGCACTAGCACTGGTGTCCTAGGTTTGGCCAATGGCTTCCTCCTTGCTGCTGCTGATGTCACTGTCCAGTGCTGGGCAAACCGCCAGTGTTTGCTTGATGGACCTGTCTGTCTACCACCACAAACATTTTCTGTTGCTCTTGCTGCTGTTATTAGAACAATAGTAATTTTGATGGTTGAAGCTGGTTCTTTTGGCCAGTTCAGCCAAGTTTAGGCACGAAAAACAGCTGGTTCTCGAAGTGCTCTTATATTGCCTTCCATATTGAGTGCTTTGACTATAGAGTATTGACTGCACAAGTCACAGGCTTTCAAGTGGCAGCAAAACCATTCTAGAATCGCCGTTACGTGAATCAAACAGGCTGGCTTACATGAACAGCAGAGAGAAGGCGAGACTGCCCTGTCCAGAGGAAAAGAAGACCACAATTGAACGAGCAGGGGAAAGAGACGTGCCGACTCCTTCTTCCTCTGAAAAGACCACTTCCCCTCAGTCACTCCACTCAAGCGAGTCGCGCTGACTATCAAGCGCGAGTGTTGGGACCAAAAGTCCTCAGCTCTTGCTGCTTTGCGGACAAAGAGAGAGAGAGAGAGAGAGATCCAGTTTCCTCCCGCTCGCAAGCAGCACAAGCAGCACAGCAAACAAGCGCTCACTCGGCTTGCTGCGAAAGGAGAAAAGCGCGCGCGCGTCACCAGGGATTCAGCCAGTCCGCCCGCTGCGCAAGTTTATCGCGCAGCTGCCTGCATGCCTGTTTTGCGACCGGCCAAACAAGTCAACAAGTGCAGTCGGACGCGTCTCTACTTTGCCAGATCGATCGATCGATCCCCACATTCGCGGACGGAGACGCAACAGACGGAGAAAAGGCGTTGACTGATTCATTCATTGACGGCGACACCAGATATTTGTGTGTGTGTGTGTTTTTTCATCCCTGTCTCTCCATCCATCCGCTGTCCTATCTATCTATTCCTGAACCTCCAGCGTAGAGCAGAACGCAATGCGGCGCGGCAACGGCACGGAGATCAGCGCCATGCGGCCGAGCTACCGCAGCACGACGTCCATGGGCTCGACCTCGCTGCACGCGATGCCGTCGCCGGCGACAGCGCCGTCCTCGAACGGCACGATCCTTGTGAACCTCGACGTGTTCATCCAGCGCGCGACTGTGGGTCATGACATCTCGCCGATGGACGAAGACCTCATCGTGCTCTTCCGGCGCAACAGCAAGGAGATCACGTCCGAGCCCACGCGGTGGCACTCGGACCATGTGGCCGAGTGGAACCAGCACGTGGGCATCCAGACGTCGCTGCTGCGCGGCAAGAAGCCCGTGCCCACGCACATGAATGCCAACGGCACCTTTCCCAATGAGTTCCTCAAGAAGGAGTACGAGGTCGTGCTCGTCGCGGTACGTGTGTTTGTGTTGGCTTTGTAGCTGGATTAAACTCTGCACTGTGGGCGGTAGTCTATGCAGTGCATGGCTTTGGACTAATATCGTCTGTCGTATTTGTGTGTGTGTGCAGCTTCCGAGCCATTCCGCTGTGGCGCTGTTCACAGTCGACTTTGCCGAGCTCGTGCAGCCGCAGAACCCCGTGCGCCACAAGGTCTACCGCATCTCGCCGCTGAAATGCCGCGACCTCGCCGCGTTGCTCGAGTTTGAGATCGTGTGGGACTACGCCAAGCAGCCGCCGCCGCCACCGTCGCAGCTGCCGCCGTCCATGCCCTCGATGTCGTCCCTGCCGCAGTCGTCCGGGATGATGATGAACCAGATGCACAACGGCGGCAACTCGCTCTCGATCGCGGGCATGCCGCCGTCGTCACTGCTCTCGACCATGAAGCAGCGCCAGACAGGGTACCCCGAGACGTCGTCGTCCATCTCGTCGAGACGCACGACCGCGAGCATGAGCTCGCAGAACAGCGACCGCGACCCGCTGGCTGATCTAGTCGGCTGCTCGGACTGCAGGTCTTCAAAGAGACGACTGGAGCGCAAGGAGATGCAGATCCTGCAGCTCGAGTCGTTCCTGAAAGAATCCCAGAAGCGCATCGACTCGCTCATCTTCGAAAACGAGGAGCTCATCATCCGCGAACAGTCCGAGACGACGAACGCGGCTCAGTACCGCGCCATGACGATCCGCCTGCTGCAGGAGCTCGAGATGGCGTTCCAGTTCTGCGCGACTCAGGTGATGCAAGCCCAGAACAGCGGCGTGGACATGTCGACGTCGTTCATGTTTTTGCCGCAGTTCGAGTTCATGGAGCGCGTGAAGAAGTTCCACTTTGAGCTGGACGCGCTCGCCGGCATGAATGACGAAGGTGCGGTGAGCCCGTTGGGGTTCAAGAACGTCCAGGAAGCGTGGAAGCTCTTTGACTTCCGCAGCGAGATGGAGACTGCGCTCGAGCGCAACCAGCGTCTGCAGCAGCAGCTGGAGTTCCTGGGTCGGTCGCTCGTGTACGACGCGCAAGATCCTTCGGCTCAGCCACCGTCGTACCAGAGTCCAGGAGACGGGTTCAACAACAAGGCAGTCGGGTTCTCGCACGGTATGCCCCAGTTGCATCGTACGAATACCAACACGTCAGCCGACGATTCGGGACGAGACTCGGACAACAGCATCGACGACCTATCGATGAGCCGCGCGGCGCCAGTGTTCACGATGACCGAGCAGCTCAACAACCTCGAGCGGGAGAACTTCGTGCTCAAGTCGAAATTGGAGACTGTGATGATGGATCTGCAGCAGTACCAGAAAGTGAACCCGCACTCGGAGACCTACGACACGACCAGCTCCAGCAGCCACGGGACCAACCCGTTGCACGATGATGACTCTCTGCAAGTGGAATTGGACCAAGTTCGCAATGTTCAGTCCCTGTTGGAGCAAGAGAAGACCATGCTGCAGCAGGACAAAAACCTTCTCGAGCAGGAACTGAGCGGCGCGCGAGTGGAGATCGACAGGCTGCTGCTTCGACTGGAGCAGAACGCGAACAACTTGGCGAGCAGCAGAAACTCGGTGTCGGCGATGGCACCGCCTCCATATCCATTCGACTCCCAGCAGCAGCAGCCTTCGTTCGACTCGTCTGCTGGCGGTGAGCGCGGTTCGACTGCGACAGCAGCACCGGGCTTCCTCAACAAGATCTACATGGACGTCGGCAAGGCGAAGATCGCGCTGGAAGAGAAGGTCAAGCAACTGAACTCGTTGCTGCGCGAAGCAACGGACGACAATCTGAGACTGCAAGCCAAGCTGGAAGCCCAGCAGGAGGTCCTGATAAAACAGCAGCAGGACGCTGACGCAAGTTGTGGTTACAATGGTCCGACGATCGTCGAGGTTGTTGACGGCCACAGCGAAGCGGACCGAGAGAAGATCGCTGAACTCAAGGAGCAAATCCAACAGTTTCAGCAGAATTTGGACGAGAGTTATAAGAAGCTGGCCGCTAAAGAGCAGGAACTCGCTGTCCTGAGTGAGCGCATCGCAGGCAAAGAAGTCGCCTCAAAGGCACTTGGAAGCGCGAAGCAAGACGCCGACAAGGAGCTCGAAGTGACCTTGAGCATGTTGATGAAGGCTCAGGACCGCACCGCGGAGCTCGAGAGTCAGGTGAAATCGCTCCAGCAGCAGCTGCAAGCCGCAGAACAGCGAGCGAAGACAGCCGAATCAGCTGCTGCCGCTAGTGCATCCCATTCAGTGCCGTCATCTCCGCCTTCGCTTGTCATGAATGGCGGCGATCGTGGCGATGAGGTGGTGGAGCTGACCAAGCAGCTGAAGTTGTCCAAGCAAGAGGTGATGCAGCTTCGGTACCGCAGCAACCAGATGGAGAGCGTCAACGAGAAACTCGAGGAGGCGCTGAAGGAGAAGCGGACGCTCCAGGTGAAGCTCACAGCTCTCGAAGGTCAGCTGTACGACCACCGCAGCCGAACGATCAGCGACAACAACTTTGCCTCGGACCAAAATGTCATGGTCGCTGAGCTGCAAAAGCAACTGGATCAGCGATCTGCGCAGCTTCTTATCAGTCAGCGTGAACTGGAGATGATCCGACGTGAGATGACATCTCGTCCGACCCAAGGATTCGCGCCAGCAGCTGTATCAGCTGTTGTTTCTTCATCTTCCGACGCCGACATTGAGGAGCTGAACATCAAGGTTAAGAAGTTCGAAGCCGAGATCTCGCGTCTGTGTGATCGCAACGAGGACCAGGCACGGAAGCTGGACGCGCTTGGCGACCGAGTCACTCAAGTGACCCGTGAGCGAGCAGAGCTGGAAGGAATCTGCATGCAAATGGTCGAAGAGATGGATTTGATGACCCATCTCAATGGCAACATGGGCAACAGCGCTGAGAACGACAGCGACGAGTATGACGAGCTTGAAGAGAAATCTCCAGCCCCAGCAAAGGAAACTTTTGCACCAGTTCAAGTTTCGGTTCCAACTATGATCTCCTCCTCGACAAAGGTGACGGATCGATATGCAAGCGCGCTGGCATCGAACGACCGCAGCAACAAGCCTTCAACTCCATCTCGCGAGTACTACAATGCACCAGCAAGCGCAGGAGCAGCACGAGGAGCCACGCAGAGCAAAGTGGCGCATCTGATCAAGAACTTCACCGACTCGAACGACTCGTTTTCAAGTGACCGACGACCGAGCGATCCTGCGACAGTGAAGAAAGTCACAAAGATGGATTTCCGACTGCGCAACGGATCCACTGGGAGCGCTCGAAGCACCAGTACCAGCACCGGGAGTGCCGTGGAAGCCATGGCTGCGCGATTCCAAGCCGGGATCGGAAACTCCTCGGCTCAAGCTCTCGATTAGCAACAATTGAAAGAGAAGAAGAAGAAGGAGCAAGAGCGAGACTGGCCAAGGTCGGAAGGAAATTAATTATCTAAGCATCAGCAGCATCCCACCACTCGACAGACAGTATCAGCAACAGACAAGCAAGAGAGCAATTTTGGCACAGCACGAATCAACAACGAACGTATCAAGCATCAAGGACGAGTGCCATTTCGGTTCTAGAGTTGGAGAGGCTCCCATGCACGATCCCACGCTGTCTGCAATTCTGTCTGGCATGGTGTCATCTCTTTTTAGGCGTCTATTTGTGAGAGAGTGCGAGTTGTCGTTCGTCAACTCTTGAGGTAATGTGAAATGAGTTTTGTTGGCAAAGCGCACTGGTCGCTTGGCATCCATCCAGCACAACTCGTTCTCAATTTCGCAGGCAATGGTCAAGCAAACTTCAATGCTTGCATTAAATAGCACTTCGTCTTTGATTATCTGCTGAGACGCTGACGACCTAGTATCAATCGTTGTCGAACAGCTCAGTCCAAGGACTCCACGTCCGAGTCGGCGCAGACTTCGATCGTCGCCGAGCCGGTCAGGTGCATGGACGAGTTCATCTTCGTGAGCTGGTAGACGGACTCGGCCTGGAGCCGCAGCTCGGTCATCTTGCGCCAGAGCTCCTGGCGCTGCTGGTTTGGATCCACACCCTGCTGGGTTTGTTGTGGTTGCTGCAGTTGGTTCTGCTGCTGCTGCTGGTACTGGTGCTGATTCGCGACTTGGAGCGCCACCGACGACGACGACGACGACGCGTCCTCGTTGCTGCGCTGCTGGGGCGTCGTCCATTCTCGGAACTCGCGATCGCCACCGATCTCGTCGCCCGAGACCTCCTCGAGCTCGTTGTAGTCGCTGCAGTAGCTGTAGCTCGAGCCGTTCGAGTCGCGATTCAGGTCCGTGATCGACACGGACGACGTGTTGCTGTCGAGTGAGACCGTCGGTGCTGACGACGACGTTGACGAGGAGAACGAGGAGATCGCGTCCGACTTGAACGATCTCTGGGACGCCAGCGTTCGAGGCGACAGTGGCGTGTATCTCGGCTGGTGCGTCTGCTTCTGTGGAGATAGTTGTTGTTGCTGCTGAGTACTGGAGCTCGAGCCTGACGGTACTGCTTGAGAATGGTGTCGCGGATGGTGATTGTGGTGGTGGTGACTGTGGGCTTCAAAGGCTACAGGCGTTGCTCGCACTTGGTCTCTCGCTGCCTGCAACCCGCCTGGCTGCTGCTGTTCTTCGTCGTCTGCGTCTCCTTCATCGCGGACCGGACCGTACCGACCGCAGCGCACCTCTTCGCTCGCGACCTCGAACGCGCTCGACTGGTTTGCGTGTGCGATGCAGTTCTTGCAGAACACGCCGCCGACCTGCTCGACCTGCAAGTCCTTCTGCTCGTTCGCGAACGAGAGCGAGCGGTTCATGCGGCAGCGCGAGCACATCTGCACGCAGCAGATCCGGCACGTGCCGACGCTGCTGACCATCGTGAACTTCTTGGAGCACATGCCGCACGCAAACATGTTGCTTCGCATGACGGGGGTCGCTGGGTTCGCGCCGCCGTTGCGCTGCTCGTACCGCAGGAGCCACACCAGCTTCTTGTTGTGCGCGCAAAACACCGCGTTCGCGGAGCTCAGCAGCGCGTTCGCCGAGATCGTGAGCGCGAGCGAGGAGCTCACCTTGTTGCCGCTGAGGTCCACGCGACCGCGCGCAAAGATGTCGACCATGTTGTTCGAAAGCGGCGTGTAGATCGCGCTCATCGCCAAGCGGCCGCGCACGACTCCGCGGTGTGAGAGCTCATCGCAGGTCGGGAGGTCCACGGGGTGGCGCAGCACGTACCCGATGCGGCTCCCGTCTGGACGCGTCGTGGTGCCCGACGCCTCGAGGTACACAAAGTCCCGCGGCCACACGAGCTTCTTGTACTGACCCGGGGTCTCCTTGACGTTCCACTTGATGCCGAGGAACCGGAACGGAGACTTTGGGGTCGGCATCTTGATCTGCTGGAGCACGGCGCCGTCGAGCAGGTGGTCGTCCACGTACGCGGTGCGCAGCAGCACCTCGGCCGAGTCGTAGGCGCTCATGCCGTACATGACGTCGTCGAGCGTGCCGGGCACGGCCCCCGAGAGCACGAGCTCGGGCACGTTCTTCCAGTTGCACGCGACCTCGCCGAAGAGCTCATTCGCGTGACTCGAGGCTTCACCAGTCGACTCCTCCGAGGACGAGAATGACACGGGCAGGGACGACGCGTGGCCGTACACGTTGTACGGGTCGAACGGGGTGACTCCAGACGCAGTAGCTGTAGAGGGAGCCGTGATGTCTCTGTCTTTGATCTTGGAGGACTTGGCGTGCTTGCGGTCGAGGTACACGGTGCAGCTCTCGTGGCTCTTGACCGCCTTCCACGACGACTTGCTCAGCTTGCGGTGCTGCGGGAGCCCGAAGCGCTCGTACTCGTCGAGCGCGCGCCGCAGCAGCTCGCTCGCGATGCGCTCGTAGCGCTGGCACTCGCCCGACGACAGGCGCAGCGGCGGGAACGGGCTCTGGTCGAAAAGCGCCTTCATGTTGGCTCACGGACTGGTTGGTTGGAGCTGCTCGTCTCAATCGGAATAGACTGCTGGCTCCAGCTTGCGAGCTGCGCGCTATACGAATAGAGTGGCTGCTGCGTGTCAGTCCGTCCTTTGGTCTGTGCAATGGGGACTGCGCACGTGCGAAGCGCAATTTCGAGAGTGAGGAGGGAGGCGGCGGCGGCGGTGCGTGACGAGCGTCGTCTCGTGATGTGAAAACTGCAGCAAGCCAAGACAGACGTGTCTTGCTTGGATCGGAAGCCTGGCTGAATGGGGAGAGGGCGTGCGAGGCGAGCGGCTGGTGCGGTTGCAGCAATGGAAATCAATCAAGTGGCGAGATCCCACTTTTTTGCACTCTAAAGCGATGATTGCTGCTACCTCTTTATCGGTACTATTGAGAGTGAGGAAGAACAGAAATGTGTGGGGAATGCACGAAATATGAGAGGGAGACTGAGTCTGCTTATATCGGGTAAACAGACGGAACCAGTTACTTTTCTGAGATGGTCTGTGCGACTGGCTGTCGTCACAATAAAAGTGATGCTTTTTTGCTCTTTCTTACTTTGTGTTGTTGAAGTTCAGAAGCAGGATGAGCTTGTGAAGAGTCACACCGTAGGCCACCATCCACATCCAAATATTCCTGTCACCAGAAAACACAAACTCACCAAACGACGACCACCAGTGAACTTGACACTGGCACTGGCACCGGAACCGCCAGCAGCTCTGAACGTGTGCTGACTGCCACGCGATCAACCAGTCCATGCAAACACAGACCGATGGCGAGTCTTTTCTTTCATGATGACAATTGCATGTTGCAAACTGGAGTGGAAACGGGCATTGCATTCCTGCAGTGTACAGAGCTGAAGCAGGATGTGAGCAACATATGGAAACACACCAACATGATGATGCAGTGGGTTGGTAAGGAAGGCGTTGCGCGAAGCAGCCCGCGAGCTGCCTCCGTCCGACCCACTGCTCTCTGCTGATCTTGGTCCACTTGGAACGCCAATTTGGCATTGCCAAAGCATTGGCACAAACCCACGAATGCAGGAGGAGCTGGACGCGCTTGCCTCATCGTCAGTGTCGACTCGTGCTTGTCAGCGTGCCTCTCTGCTCGTTCGCCGTTGCAGCTCCACAGATGGTTGCTGAGCAAACTTCAACACGCGTCACTGACAAAGCCAGAGAGGCAAACTCCAGAGAGAGCAGCTCAAAGTGCAATAATATGCGTCTTCTTGATGTCCGCTTGGACCATTACTGAGTGAGCGTTCAACTCCACAACCTCATACCTCATACAGGAGACTTCTTCAGAGACCTTCTGAGGGCCAGCTCAGATTCTGCACATGACGCGCAAGCGAGCGCGCCTATCGAAGTCGGCGTCTCTATAGGATTATTAGAGAGCAGCAGCTTTTCTTTCGATGGTTTTCTCTGTTTTGAGTTCTCCGCTTGACGCTCCAACTCAGAGTTCCGTTGCCTTGTCCGATTGCGCTGCTGTTCAACGGTTTTCCAGTAGAACTGGACACTCCACTGGACACTCGAAGCTCATGACGATCGCTCTTCAACGCGACTACTTGATTTTCAAATGGAAGTTGTCGCGTCGAGAGCGCGAGCTGACCAGTCCACAATATCTTCGCTTCTTGGGTGGAAGAGCGCCGGTCCTCACGCACACGCGCCAGCAGACTTGATTGATTTCAGGAATTCGCGATTTATCTCCAGCACCAGCACACAAACGTTTTCGAATGGTTTGGCACTGGAATGCTGTCGATGTTGCTGCTGACAAGAGAGGTGCACGTCGGTTGATGATGCGTGTGTGCTGGTTGCCGATCCTATCAGTCAGTGGATTGACTGACATGAGTGCTGGACGACGAAGCTTCCGGTGCCAGTCGTACTGCTTACTACCCGGTTTGACATCACTTGATTATGAGGATAGCACGTGGTGGGCTCATGAGCCAGAGTCGATGCCGTGCCGAGAGGCTTTTCACACTTCGATTGAAATCGGCAAAATACGCTGGACTTGCCACGCGATTCCGAACAACACCACATCAACCTACTTTCGTCTATAGTAGCAACCATTTCATTTTCAGTCCAGCACGTCCGTGTCCGAGTCGTAGTGCTCCATCGAGCCCGAGCCAGTCAAGTGCAGGTCCGAAGTCTTCTTCGTGAGCTGGTATACGCTCTCAGCCTGGAGTCGCAGCTCGGCCATCTTGCGCCAGAGCTCCTGGCGTGCCAGGTTCGGATCGCTACTCAGATCCACCGGAATACTCAGTTGTTGCTGCTGCTGGTTCTCTTCCACACTCACGTTGTAGGGAATCGCAGGCACCCAGTCGTCTCGCACTTCGCCAACAGCTTCACCAGCGACCATGTCGTCGTCCTTATCGTTCCAGTCCCTTGGCGATGCTCCTGTACTCCCGACACAGTCAGGCAGTGAACTCCCACCACCACCACCAGCAACCTCCAGAGTGGCAATCGCATCAGATTGGGAAGTTGGATGTGCTTGCACCTGTGTCCCAGCCGGCCGCGCCTCGCCAACCGAGCCGTACCGTCCCGAGAGCACTTCGAGCCGCGCGACCTCCATGGCGCTGGTCGCGTTCGCCTGCGAGATGCAGTTCTTGCAGAAGACCCCGGAGACCTGGTCCACCGAGAAGCCCGCGTGGCGCGTGCGCTTCGCCACGGTGCTCAGCTTGCCATACTTCCTCGCGCACACGCTGCAATTGGTGGTGCGCGAGGTAGCAGCAGCTCTTGCATCCGAAGTCGAGAGCGGACTACTATTCTTCTTCTTCTTGGCGGCAGTGCGCAGCAGCCACGTGAGCTTCTTGCTCTGCGAGCAGACCACGGCGTTCGAGGAGCTCAGCAGCGAGTTGGTGGTGAGCATGATCGCGATCGACTGCGTCATCTTGCCGTTCGGCTCGGCCTTGCCGCGCACGAAGATGTCGACCGAGTGGTTGTCAGCGAGCGGCGTGTAGATCGAGTAGGACGTGAACCTCCCGCGCGTGACGCTGTGCCTCGTGAGCTCCCCACAAGTGGGGAGGTCCACGGGGTGGCGCAGAAAGTACCCGACGCGACTGCCGTCGGTGCGCGTGTGGATGCCCGAGGCTTCGAGGAATACAAAGTCGCGCGGCCGCACGACGCTCTGGTACTGCTTGGGGATGCCCTTGATGTACCACTTGATGCCGAGGAACCGGAACGGGTCTTCCGGTGTCGGCAGCTGGATCTGGTGCAGCACGGCGGCGTCGAGCCAGCTGTCGTCCACGTACGCCGTGCGCAGCATCATGTCGGCCGAGTCGTGCGTGTTCATGCCGTAGAGCACGTCCTCGAGCGTGCCGGGCACCGTGCCGGAGACCACGAGCTCGGGCATCTTCCAGTTCGCGCCTTCCTCCTCGGCGTCAATGTCGTCCAGCGGCGTGTTGGAGGTGCCGGACGCCGAGTTGCTGTCGCTTGTGGTAGTGGCTGCATGGCTGAGACCGTATTCGTAGTTGCCATTGTTGGTGTTGCTGTCAGAGCTGTTGCTGTTAAAGTCCCGCGAGGAGCTCTTGGACCGCGCGTGCCGATCCATGTACACCGTGCAGTTCTCGTGGGTCTTGACTACTTTGTACCTGCTCCTTGCAAGCACGCGGCGGTGCGGCGGCGCGCCAAAGTGGTCGTACTCGCTCAGCACGTTGCGCAGGATGTCGCTCGCGAGCCGCTCGAAGCGCCGGTGCTCGTCGCGCGAGAGCTGCAGCGGCGGGAACGGGGACTGGTCGAAGAGCGCCTTCATCGCCATCGCGGTCAGTGGCTAGCGCTCAGTCGGCTGGCTGTACGAGCGGAGGCTTCGACTGCAGGTGGCGAATGCGCAAGTGAGACTTGACTGGGAATCGGGAGGCTTGGGATCGCCGTTGGTTTTGTTAGGACAGGCTCGGATGGGATGGTGGGTGATGTGTTAACCGCGTTTGACTCAAGGTCAGCCAGACATGCTGCACTTGCAGTCGTCGCTGATCCTGATTTGGCCACCAGAAATGCGCTTTCTCTGCGGCACGCAAGCGAAAGCAGTGCTACTCTCGAAGCTCGCAACTGCGCCTGGAAAGCAAAGTGGAAAGGCGGGTTGGCGACTGCTGAGTCTCTATGCTTGAGGCTTTGCCACCAGCACACAGTTCATCGCGATCAGCTCAGCACAGCTTCTGCTGAGCTGCAATATGAATACTGCATCAACCAGCAACCAGTTGTGATGACCGTGCAAGCGTACACTGTCAGGCAATCATGAGCCCACTGGCAGTCACGGAAGCGCGAGTGTCGCCTCTATTCCCTCCCGACTGAAGTATCACCAGCATATGGGAGGCGAGGCTGTCGAGTGCTGCTGCAATCCAATCGGAGCTGCTGCTGAAGTACTTCAACGGGCACCTTTGATACTGCTGCCAGCTGAAGCGATTGGTCATGTGTGCAAAGCCAGCGCCACCATCGCAACTCCCCATTTTGCATCACATGTCAGCTGCACAAGCAGCAGCAAATCCCATCGATCTCGGTTGAGGTTCTCTGTGTTTATGTTTGTTGGTGATCTGAGTTTGACACTTTCGAACAGCAAAACGCATCAAACTCTCTCGGCATCTTCTCAACGACGCTGTCTGTCGCTGACGCCGCATTCACCGTGTCGTGTTGGTACCAAACCTCGCGTCCCCAGTTCTCACTCGTAACCTCTGCGGCAAATGTTGAATTTGAACGGGTCTTCTCGCCAAACGCTCGACGCGTCGATGAGTGCAGTCGTAGCCAGCGGCGTCTTCAGCGATTTCCCGCCCGTGAACCTGTAGTACGCGATGCGCAGCTTCATGAACGCGGTCGGGAATCGCGCCGAGAGCTCCAGTCTGCAGCTCCTCAAACGACTGGAAGCGGTAGAGCCAGCGAGGAGTCAACTCCCGCGTTCAGCAAAACAAAACACATGGTCGTGAGCCTTCACGACCTCTTCCCAAATACTCGTGTCAACTGCGTCCAACTCTGGCATGGAGAGAGAGAGAGAGAGAGAGAGAGAGCA
>JAASFO010000418.1:0-22083 GCA_023333815.1 Globisporangium recalcitrans
ACACTCACTCCGTAATCGGTCTCTTTTATACTGCTCCATCGCTCGCCCATCCTCTATGACTGTCGTTGGTATCGCACGAGCCGAGTCGCTCCGAGACCAGTCAGTTTGCCTCTAAATGTTGTCTGCCATTCTTCAATTTGCCGAGTTCGCCGCGACCCAGGGCATCTCCCACAAAGCCAGAAAGCCTGCACGACGAAACCCACTGGCATGGCGTTCAAGATCCCCGACGAGATACTGCGTCCGCTCAAGCTCACTCATGGCGAGACCGAGATGATCATCGAGGAAGCCGAGCGCATCATTTCCGAGACCCTCAGGGTCAACGAGCTCTTCATCGCAAACAACCGCCACTTGCCGAAGAACGAGTGGAAGCACGTGAAGAGCAAAGAGAACGTCCAAGTCTACCGCGCGCGCAAGCTTCGACAGTGCAGCTTGAGTCGAAACACCAATGGCAGCAGCAAAGAGGGCCGAGCGCGATCGAACACGGCTAGCTCACGCAGCGATAGCTCTGCTGGATCCAGCGGGAGTTGCGACTGCACCAACTACTGCACTGCAGCTGGGCTTGACGCAGAGATGAATCGGAAAAAGCCTGCCGACATCCCGCTTGTGATCGCGACGGGGATCCTCCCTGGCACTGTCGAAGATGTGGCGTTTGGTGCGCTGGGATACACCGAGTGGCTCGCGCGCCACCGCGACGCGCACATCCAAGACGAGTACGCAGCTGTCAAGATCTTGGCGACGATCTTGCGACCGACAGCCGAGGATCCATACCAGTCTCTCGTCGTGAAATGGTCGACCAAGAGCCTCGGCGTGCTGTCGAGGATGCGCGATTGTGTGTACATCGAAGCAAATGGCATTGCCACTGACTCCAACGGCGAGAAAGTTGCGTACAGCCTCACTCACTCGATCGACAACATCCCACGGATCCCAGGCTTCAAGCACCTCGACATCGTCCGCGTGAACGTGTCGACCTGCTTTATTACGCGACAGTACATCACCGGATCGGTCGAGGTCTTCTCGCGGGGCTTTGCTGATGTGGGCGGTAACTTTGCTGAGAGCCTTGCGAGCAACACATACCCAGAGATGGTGCTCTCGGTCGTCAACATTGTCGACTGCGCGTACATCAAGAAACTGATCTGGCTCACGCTCAAGAAACAGCAGAGTGACCCTGCAAGAAGCTCCAGCGCCAACAAAGCGGCGAGTCATTGCGGCATTTGTGCAACAAAGCTCTCAAAGTTTGGCACCTTCATCCAGACTGGCATCGCGTGTGGAGCGTGTGGCCACGAGATCTGCAGCAAGTGCAGCGTCCCCAAGAAGCTCGCGGCCGAAGCGAGCAGTACCAAGATGAAGATGAAGACCGTCACGTACTGCGTGCACTGTGTTATTGAAGCCAAGCAGGCGTCGACGAGCGAAGTTGCTGTCACGCTGATGAAGCACACGGTGGACAAGCGATGAAGTCTTTGGTGATCGTTGGTGAAGCACGGGGTAGTCTAGGGTTTGTGTGGAGTGTTCGCTCCTGACAGTCAGGTCGAGATGTGAACAGGAGTTATTTAGATGAAAGAGACTTGTGAGGGCGAAATCGACGAATTGAAGCGATGTTTGTTCTCAATCCAAGATCTGTGCAGCAATACTTTTCGTTACGGATACTCGTTGCACAGCTCTCGCGGGCGATAACACGCCACGCTGGTTCGATCTCGCTTCAAGGAAGCCACCATTAAATGCAGGATGTTTGGCTGCCAAGCACTCGTACTGCGCGTCTTGTTTGCCAGGAAGCCCGAGGAAGCCCTGGGCGGCGCTGTCTCCTAGGACAACGTCACGTTGCTGCAATGAGTGGACAGACCCAACAGAGCCGAATGCAGTTGAGCCCAGCCAAGCATTGGCACACAGATCCAGATGCTAAACACGCGCGTCTCGGCGATCTAATCGAAAAATGTGCGCGTGTTCACGCGCCGCAAAGCGACAGCAGCGTTGTCGCCTCGCGACGATTATCTCGTGATCCCGTTGTTTGTGGATGCGGCGTCGAGCCATTCGCTGCACATGAGCTTTCGTGGGACAGCATGTGAGGTTGCGCTGCGGGTAGCACTTTTCCGGATTGGTCCTCAAACGCAATCAACCTTCGCCGAAAACCGATCTCTCACTCCCGCGAGTGCTTTTTGGCTCGGTTTCGACTCCTGCTGTTGCTGGTGCGTGTGGCAATTGGCAACTCCAGAACACGGCAGGTGCAGTTAAATCCTCTTTCGTGTGGGATTCGGAGTCAGATTTGCTCGAGGTGCTGTGCCAGCACCAGCTTTGAAGAAGCGCGCGAGCACCTCTAGCCAATTCCCAGCTTTTCAGATATTTCCTGCACCGGATACCGGATCTGCTCGGCCGGAATTGCCATTGTTGACTGCGAGCTCCGTCAACACGCATCCTTTCCGCTCAGAACAAACGCAGGAAACTGAGTAAACCTCGGCTCCGGTGTTTGGTACGCATCTTTGAGTGTTTGGTGCGCCTGCAGCCTGTTGCATAGATCGCATTAAACTCGGAGCCTGCGGTGCAAAGTCGGTGCTGCTGATCGTCAAACACTGGCTGTTTATTTCTCTGGGATGTTTCAAGTCTGATGTTTGCACAGCTCGCAGCAATCCAAACAACGAGGTCCTCACACACTGGCTCGAGTTCGTCTTCTCTTCGCGTGTTCGAGAGCTTCTTTCACATCCTCTCAGCTTTCTCTTCAGCTGCTGCGAAGGTGAATCTGGCGGTTTCTTTTGTCGTGGGGTTGGGCTCACAGTGTGCAGAAATGGGTGCGCGACCAGATTCAACCTGGTGGTAACTGAATGCGGGCTGATTGCGAGCATGTCGCGATGTCATTCATGCCTGAGCGATTTGCAGCGTTTTATCATAGCAATCTTCCTCAGCAGACCTGGATGGTTTCGTTTTTCTCGTCCAGATGTGCGATGAAAGGACGACGGTCTCTCTCTCTCTCTCTCGACGACACCAGGAGAGCCACTATTGCTGTGCTAGGTCTCTCTGGATGACTGGATGGTGTGGAAGCTGGACGACACACTGATCTTCTTGCAGCCGTGAAACCCTACTGCGACCCCTGCTCCTCGTTAAACGGCAGCATGGTCGTCTCCTGCTTGAGCATGAGCAGCAACCACATGATCAAGCGCGGCAGCCGAGCTCTCATCTCACCTCCTTTGTGGAGAAGGCGCTCGCGTACGTGATCACTACTGACACCAACGCAGCATGTAAAGGCACGCTGCAACCATGAATGATAGCATCCATCGGATGGCAGATTGTAAAACAGATCCAAAGCGCTGAGTGCGCTTGCTGTTCAACCAGCACTCGACTCCTCTGCTGCGTTGGCACCCAAAACCTCCGCATTTATTTGCGAGGGATGATGGGTTGGAGCGGGACAGACAAGGGGCATAGATGGCAGTGATGCGTAGTTGTTGTTGTTTCTGTCTAGAAGGGCGGCAGAAAGGTGTCGCCTGTAGGCTGTGTGCCGCCCTGCACGAGAAGAGAGACCTGTGTGGCGAAGATGGCTTGAGATTCCATACCGTCATCAAGTCCCTTCCTCGTTCTTGACCCTGTTTACACTGAAGGGTTCACAGCAAGTGCTCTATAATGCATCACCCTTCGTCCAGCCCGCTCTCGTCTGCTGTAACCGCTTGAATCAGTTTAGCATCGACCGAACAGGTGTGTCAGCAGCTGGTCTTTTGATCAGTCTCGAGTGTCCATCGCTCGTATTTTCCATTTGCGACAGTGGCAAGCGATAAGCGGTCGTCGGAATAGCTTCAGCCTGACCTCGCGTTGCAGTTTAACTCTGCTGTGCTCGAAGCGTCCGACACTCGAGAGTTGAACACGCCACTTGTGAGCGAGGGAAGCGATTTGATCACCCGCTTGGCAGTGTTCAGTGCAATATTGCTGTCGAATTCGCGCTGTGAGCTTGAGCACTGTGCCACTGATGAACATATCCGATTTGCAACGATCGCGGGAAGCTTGTTCTGCGCTTCGGGAAACTCGACCGAACAGGAGGAAAATCACGCTCCAGTCGAGGCACCAGGGACATCCCTTGCGACTGCATCAATTCGCATCCTTTCTAGGTGGCGCAGCTTCGTTTGGAGAGACTGGTTGAAGCTCGAGCTTGAGGCGCATACAGTATTTGTGCACGCGATGGGATTGCTTTGTGCTGCAGGAGATGGCAGGATCAGATGCGCTGTGACCAACACCGCACCTGCGCACTCTACCAGCCTCTCTCCACCGTGGATACTTTGCATGCTTGGATTCAAATCCACTCAGCATCCGACTCACGTTGACTGTAGCGCACACAGCAGAGATACTGCGAAACCTAGAGGCGCGAAGGCAGCACATCCTCTATAAAGTAGAGAGAGCCCCGCGCTGTCTGTGCAGCTGAAGAGAGCTGAAGGAGACGAGGAGCCACTGTGTGTACTTCTGTTAACCGGAGATGAGCTGGAATGTGCGTGCTGTTAGGGTGTAAACTGAAAACTCGAGGGGATTCCGAATGCTGCTGCCCTGTTGGCAGACTGGATAATGATCCCTCCCACTCTCAGATTCTTATCTATTACGACCCTGAACGCAATCACGACACGCAGTCTCTCTCTTTAGCGCCTTCTTCGAGTCTGCAGCGAGAGAGAGAGAGGGGAGGGAGAAAGGAGAAGGGCGACTACGATAGTCCTGCTTACTCCTCCTCAACGAATTGCTAGAGATTCGTTGAGTTTAGTCTCGTTCTCATGACAATCCGCCCAGACGTGTTCCTCTGAGATTACCCACCTGCTGCATCATCCAGTCGTGCCGCTCACTGAGCGTGAACCAAACAGCACCGTTGTCGTACGCCTGGAGCGCCTGTTCTGCTTGAGCCAGTCGGCAGCGTCAGCTGGGGTATAAACTGAGAGCAGCGTTTCTGAACACGTCTCCTTCTTCCTCAGCCCACCTCTGCGCTCTCATCATCAGTCTTCCGCCATTCACTGATTTGCCTCGCCTAGTGGAACACAACACAGGGCAAGCACACCCACACTCAGAGAAGACATGGCGATTTCCAAGATCCCCGACGAGATGCTGCGACCGCTCAAGCTCACGCACGATGAGACCGAGATGCTCATTCTGGAAGCGGAGCGCGTTATCTCCGAGACCTTGACGGCAAGCGAGCTCTTCGTCGCGAACGACCGCTACTTGCCAAAGAGCGAGTGGAGGCGCATCAAAAGCAAGGAGCAAGTCCAGGTCTATCGATCTCGGAAAGAGAAGGGTCCAAGCGCAAAGACCAGAATCAGTGCCAGTATTTCGAGCGCCACCACCACTGGTCGCAGCTACGCTCGGCGTCTGCGATCAAACACGTGGGACAAAAGCAGCAGCGGATCCAGCTGTCGACGACCCACAGTCTCCAGCTCATCCAGCGGCAGCAGCTCGGGTTCAAGCGCAAGCTGCGATAGCCCGAGTTCCACCACCGATTTCACCGTCGAGATCAACAAGACAAAGCCTGTCGGTCTGCCACTTGTGCTTGCGACTGGGAGCATCCCGGGCACCATCGAAGATGTGGCGCTTGGTGCACTCGCGTACACTGAGCGTCTCACTCGCCACCGCGACGCACACCTCCAAGAGAAGTACGAAGGCGTCAAGGTCTTGGCTACGATCTTGCGACCGACAGCCCAGGATCCGTTCCAGTCGCTGGTGGTCAAATGGGCATGCAAGAACGTCGGTGCTCTGTCGAGGATGCGCGACCACGTGTTCGTCGAAGCAAACGGCATCGCAACCGACTCCACTGGCAAAGAGGTCGCGTACCACTTGGTGCACTCGATCGACAGCATCCCGCGCATCCCAGGCTTCAACCACCTCGACATCATGCGCGTGAACATGTCCATGTGCTACATCTTGCGCCAGTACGACCAGTCGTCGGTCGAGGTGTTCTGCAGGAGCTTCGTGGATCCAGGTGGCATTCTCGCTCAGAGCATCGCGAGCAGCGTGCTGGTAGACTTGGTGCTCTCGGTCGTCCACGTGGTCGACTGCGCCTACATCAAGAAACTGATCTGGCTCACGCACAAGAAGCGCCAGAGTAACCAGACGTCCAGCTCAAGGTGCCATAGTCCAGCGAGTCACTGCAGCAACTGCGCAGCGAGTCTCACAAAGTTTGGCAGCTTCATTCGCACTGGCGCTGCATGCCGAGCGTGTCGCCAGGAGATCTGCAGCAAATGCAGCGTGACGAAGAAAGTCGCGGTGGAGGTGAGCAGCACGGAGATGAAGAGGAAGTCTGTCGTATACTGCCTGCGCTGCGTGATCGAGGCCAAGCAGGCGTCTGCGAGCGAGGTCGTGGTCACACTCATGGAGATAGGATACTAGTATGACATTTGAAAAGATGCAAACTGACAATCATCACACCACCTCATTGAAAATGGCGTATGTGGTCCTCCTTCACGCCTGAGAAGTCCATTTTCGTATTGTAGCAACAAGAACCCTCAGAAGGGGAACCCGCGAGCTAGGATCCGGATACTGTAGCATCCATGAGCGTGTGCGAGTTGGGTCGTCCCTGCATGTCCAGTCTGGCTTCCTTTCGGTCTGCTGCCTCGGTTTGCGTTTCAGCTCCAGCTGCGACGACGATGCTCCTTTCGCTCTTGTGCCGACGCATCCGACTCACAGAGAGTGGACAGAAAACGGGTGCTAGATTGCTCGACTGACTTCAACCTGGCGGTGGTGTGTTCTTCAGGAATCCGAGACGGAGGGATCATGACCCGTGACGTACACTGCAAATCCACACACACCAGAGTGTACAAGTCGTTTGCTTGGATCAATCAGGGATTGCAGGTGTTTGCTGCTGTCGCTTCCGCGCTCGATCCGTCTTTGTCCAGTGAACACTGAACTCCAGGCACGCCATGAAGTGTGACAGTCCGCCAGGGCTGAACACAAAGCAGTCGACACGAACGAGCTACAGTGTCGCGTGGATGTTGCAACTGCGAGCGAAAGAAGCGCTTTGATCATCGACTTGCGCGTGATCACTGCCAGTGGTGAGCGTCGTGCTCGCATTCGCATCGCCTAGTCGCCGTCGGAAGTTCGTTTCGAGAGACTCGTTTCCGGCACAAGAAGGGTGAAGAAAGGATAAGTGCCAAGATCGGATCCTGTGCTTGGATCTCATCGATGACACTGTTTCGCTGAAAGAGCGAGCTCGACTGGTGGATACTTCGCGCTCTCGGATTCGGATTTGCCCAGCTCCCAGCTCACGTTTACCATGCCTGATCATCGGCAAACGAGGCACGAAACTCGCGCTTTTGATCCAGCGAGGAAATGAAAACGATTGGAAAGTCGAAAGTTGTGTCCGAGAGAGCTTGTTCGCGATCCCTACTGCCACCGCCCACACTGCTGTACAAACGAGAGAGCACGGACAGAATCCTCACATATCTTGCTGGCACCAAAGATGTTCTCATTACCAGAAGAGTGCTCCTTCATCCGGACGCTTCCCGAGTTTACGCCGCCTGCCGCCTCATCGAAATGAACGATCTCTAGATCTCTGAGATCGGGAACCAAACGTTGTCTCTCGCCTGGATCTTGCAGAGCAGTTCGTGCCAGCCAGGCGTGCCGTTTGCGTCGAAGCAGCGACGATCAACTACATAGCGCAGTTCACTGAGCAGGTACATTGTTCATCTACCTGGGAAACTGCGAATATCTGAGAGCACGCATTCTCAGTCCAGCTATCCCTGTGTTATGCTGCACAGGTAGCGTGCAACCGATTGGTCTCTTCCCACGCGTGCTCGCCCACAGCCACCAGTCCGCAAGACAGGAAGGATGTCTTCCACAGAAGACATGTCGACGTCCAGGATCACAGACGAGATGCTGCAACCGCTGAAGCTCACGCCAGAGGAGACCAAGATGCTCACTCAGGAAGCGGAGGCATCATCACAGAGACTTTGGTGGCAAACGAGCTCTTCGTCGCGAACGACCGTCAAGTACCAAACAGCGAGTGGAAGCACGTGAAAAGCAAGGAGCACGTCCAAGTCTACGGTCGCGAACGGTATCGCTGCAAACGCACTGGGCAAGCGCAAGCATGCTGAGGCTGCTCGAGCGAAGGTTGCCGTCGAGGGGAACCACTGCGCGACCGTGGTCGTCCAGCCAAACTCGACCGACGAACGCGGCGAAGGTGGTGGTGATGTCTGCAAGGTCTCGTCTGACTGTGGCGAGAATGGACAGTGTCTGACGACCGTGAATGGCGAGAAGCAGTGCGGCTGCTTGACGTGCTACACGGGCAGCGACTGCAGCATGAACGACACCAGCACGTGCAGCACGCTGGCGAGGATGCCCAGCGCGACCTCCGGGTTACTCGGGTACACTTTGTAGCCGGACGATGTGTTGACCATCGCGGCGAGCAGCACGCCGCTCATAGCGCCAGCGAGGAAGATGCCCGTCGAGTAGACAGAGGTGACCAGGAAGCCGCAGAGGAACCCGACGACAATGAACGCGATTCAGGACGCGGTGAGCAACCACGACTGGCTTCCAAACACCTTCTCGACGATGATCGCGAGCAGCGTGCCGCCGGCAATGAAGCCCAGCGCGAAGATCATCAGACGGAAGAGCTTGAAGACCGCGAGGCACATCGTGACGCCGCCGAGCATCGCGAACACGGCGAGCACCGCACCGCCGAACGTGATGCCATCGACCGAGTCGAAGATCGACTTGACCGAGTAGCTGGCTGTCGTAGTAGAACTGGAGTCTGCGCCGAAGACTTGGATGGAAACGAGGACTGATGCAGCTAGCACCCGGAGGACGTGATGGTCTCGAGATGGTGGTAAGGAGCGAATGGAGTTTGTCAGCCTCTCTCGCACACATAAAGAGATGTGGTAAGTGCCAAGACAAACGAGAGAAGAGGCTGCGTGAAAGAGTGAGAGAGAGAGAGAGAGGCAACAGCATTCACGCTGATCTTGATCTTGTGAAACCAAAAGGTCCATTTCACCATTTCAAAGGTTCCAAATGCACGGACAGAGTATGCAGCAAGAGGGCAAAACCAACTAACACATTCGCGTTAGAAACCTGCCGTGTTTTCGACCAAGAATGTATCCTTATCAAGGAAACTGACGAGATGGTTCTCTCTCAGATTCAGACAGGATTCTGTTGATAGCAATCATCGCTCGTCTGAGGATTGTCAGATTTGCTCAATCTTGTTCGAGTTGCACCATCTCGATGCTGTAGCAACGTGAGAGCGCACGTCGGTCTGTCTGACCTGGAGGTAGCACCACTCCGTTTCATACCGACGTAAAGTACACCCTCGAGAGGGTGGCGATCGATCTCGGCTAAAATACCTGAGCTCCTTGCGAGCGCTGCAGGTTTCCACTGAGCGAGGAGGGTGTGGGCTGCAATGTGGTTCTTCTCTTTGGTATCTATCTATCTCTCGTTGATCACCACAAGTGCCACAACCGTGATGGCCGAGAGTACGCTGTACCCCGCATGGTGGACAGTGCTGTGCACCTTGAACTGTCCTATTAGCTGGAATGCCATCTGATCTCTTGCAAGACAGACAGATCCAAGAGTAGCAGAGTGCGCACAAGTTCTCAGGTGAGTCTGGAGTCTGGTCCACCTCCAGCCAGAGACAGTCCGTCCGTCGCTCGGAGCTGGTGAAACACGCCAGGATCAGATCACCGATCCTCGTCGAGCATGAGGACTCATTCATTCACCTTGGAGCTTTCGAGCCTCGAGCCTCGGATCCGCTGATGTTGAGCGCCTTTTTCCCAGGACATCAGCATGCTTCAAACGACAAGCAGCCCTCCCTCGCGAAAGAAAATGGCACGACCTTTAGCATTCCCGATTGACGCCACTTGCACGACTGCTCGAGAGGCGCTCTCCACTCGACGGGAAGCGAGTGGTCAAGGCTGTGGTCCCACACTCGCGACACTCGGTCTTCCCGCCGTTGATAGATTTGCGCCAAGAGAGAGGGAAGGAAGGAAGAAGTGGTCTCAGACATCCCACCTGGAGTGGAGGCATCTCCAGTGCCATCTACCAGATTCATCACCAGTTTATGTTTGGCAAAACCAGTGAACCAGCGAAATTGCGTTTAACGATGAAGCCTCAACAGAGATGATGCCGCATGGATGGAGTGCATGATACAGGCAGGAACCACTTGGAACCAGCGCGTGCCTACGCTGCTCTTCTTTCGTACGTGGAAGAGCTTCTTCAACTGGTGCACTGCGCACAGACAGACTCCAGACAGCAGGACGACGACAAGTCAGGCGCTCGATCGCGATCAGATCACCACGCGCAGGAGCTGAGAGGTCACGCTGTCCTTTGTTCGGTGCACCTGTGACCTGCTGTTTCGGGACGGGAGTTGACTGACGACGTCCCTCTTTCCTCTACACCCTCCAGCTGCACTGGAATAATCTCAACGTCAAGGCGCTCTGAGCGACAACAAGCCAATACTAATAACTCAGACTTGTTTTCCCACTTCGACGTGTCAACTTCACAGCACCCAACAAACAGCAAAAGGTTGCGCGCGTGTTTGAGAGCCACACAACCATTTGCCATCCGGAAGTCGAGCGCGATCATGTGGCTCGAGAGGGACGCCAGTTGCTGATGCAGAGAGAGAGAGAGAGTGAGAGAGAGAGTGCATCACCATCCGAGCACACGCAACAGCAAACAGCGCAAACAACAACGCAACTGAGGGACGCCTCAAACATTATGAACAACAGACAGACAGCAACGGCAGCGCACACGTGACTGACCCTGCTGTTGTTAGTCAAGAGCAGCAACGCTGCTGAAGAAAAAAGAGCCAGCAAGCAAAGGTTGCTCAGAAGCAATCACCTCTTTAGTTAGCAATTGAATGGAATGAAGTGTGAGCGACTGTTGTTTTTGTTGGGGTCTGTAAATCGTGCAGCCTTTCTATGCGGGGTGTGTGGTGTGGTACCTATTACGAAGGTTGGCGGCGACTGCACCAGCACAACAGTTCACTCACGTGTCTCGCCTTTCCTATGACAAAGACTCAAGAAGCCATTCGGTTCAACACTGCTTCTGATCCTGTCGAGTACCAATTCTCACAGGCTCGTCCGCACCTTCCAACCTTCCACTCTTGTTCGTCCACCCGCATCAGACCACTTTCAGCAGGGTATGCATTCATAAGGGCTTCGATACCTTCCAAAAATCTCTCAAAATTGCATTGCGCATCACCCTACAACGTCATCGCGACTCTCTCTCTCAATTGCATCCACATGCTCGAGCTGAATGGAGCTGCTCAATCCGTCACTTCCACCATTGAACAATACTCCTCCTCCTCTGTGCGAGTCCCCCGCGACCGAATCAGCCACTCACTCAACCAGCTAGCCACTCGCCCTCGTCTTCTCTGCTGGTTCCTCCCCAGCCAGACTCACTTGCCGAGTCGCCGCCTCCATCTCTTCGCTCGTGACCATCGAACCGCTCGATACATTGACGACATACACCTTCGTACGTACATACAGACTCGGCGGGACGACAATGAGGTTCACACTGCCAACGAATGCGTTCCCGGACCTGGAGCTCTCGACGGACGAGCAGAAGAACCTGATCAGCGAGGCGAACCGCGTGCTGGACGAGACGATCCGCTGCAACGAGGAGTTCCTCGCCGGCGGCCGCAAGTTCCCGCGCCACGACTGGAAGCAGGTGCGCGCGAAGGAGGGCATCAGCGTCTACAAGCAGCGCAACACGCTCGCCGTGGTCGAGGCGAACAAGCGCAAGGCGCGCTCGGTGTCCTCGGATGGCTCGATGAAGAACGGAAGTAGTGGTGGTGGAGACGACACGCTGGACGCGAGCTCGGCGTCCTCGGAGCGCTCGTTGCCGTCAGTTGCCGGCACCACAGACACTGCTGCGGGTGCTGCAGCGAACAGCTACGTGGAGAACCTCAAGCGGCCGCAAGTGCCGCTGCTCGTGCTCCACGGCAACCTGGATGGCACGCTCGAGGACGCCATGTACGGCTGCTTCGCCGACACGGACGAGTCCTGGCGGTGGCGCAGCACGCACATCAACGAGCGCTTTGACGACGCCAAGATCCTGACGAAAGTGCTGGGACCGACCCCTGCCGAGCCGTTCCGGTTCCTGGGCGTCAAGTGGTTCATCAAGGAGCACCCGGCGGCGCTCAACCAGTTCATCAAGCGTCGCGATTTCCTGATTCTGGAGGCGACCGGCATGACGAAGGACTCGAACGGTAACCCAGTGGGCTACCTGCTCATGCACTCGATGACGATCCCGCGCATCCCCGAGCTCACTGGACTGAACGTGCTGCGCGCGAACCTGTCGTTCTGCTATCTGATCCGCCCGCACACCGAGAACACGGTGGAGATCTACTGCCGCGGCTTCACGGATCCGCAGGGCGAGATGATGGAGAGCGTGTCCGTGCTCATCGCGAGCGAGTCGCTCATCTCGGCCGTGTCGGTCGTCGACTACTCGTACATCAAGAAGCTCAAGTGGCTCATGTCCAAGCGCCAGCAGCAGCAGCACGCAGACAGCGCGGCGTCGTCTCCAAAGGGCGACGTGGACAACTGCGAGTCCTGCCAGCGGTCGCTCAACAAGTTTGGGATCCTGTCGCCCTCGGGCTCGGCGTGCCACATTTGCCGGAAGATCGTGTGCAGCCGGTGCAGTCTGGTCAAGAAGGTGACGGTCGACCTGGTCGGCGACACGGGCATCCAGAAAGCGCTCAAGTTCTGTCTCGGGTGCGTGCTCGAGGCCAAGGAGCTCCCAGCCTGGGACCTCGCGAGCGTGACGCTGCCGCCGCCCCCGAAAGGAGAGGAGTTCATGGCGCCGCCGACCGCTCCTCCGCTCAGGCGCGTGTCGTCACGAGGCCAACACCAGCAGCAACGGCTTCGCAGAGCGGCGTCCGCGTACTCGTCGACGTCGTCGTCGTCCGCGATGTCCACGCTGTCCTCACCGTCACGACAGTCGGAGAGGTATCCTCGCCAGCACTCGGTCCCTCCGACTCCGGCTCAGACTCCTCAGACGCAGCAGCTCCCGCCAGCGATCCCAGCCAAGCGCGCGACGAGAAACCCGCCGCCGCCCGTTCCCCAGGACCGGAAACTCACCGTCGGCCGGTCCACAGAAGTCACGAGCGTGCAGTGATGAGTGAGTGAGCTTGACGGTGCTGGTGCTGGTGGATGAGGGTGTTGGAGGCTTGGTTTGGTTTGGTTTGTAAATGTGTGTGCTGTATGAAGCCGAGCGTTTAGTTGATAGTAGTAAAGAGTTGTGTGTGAACGAGTACGAATGAACGAATGGACAGAACTACGCAATGAAGATGCGGTGGTGATGAAGAGTCCAGCGGTTGTGCAAAGTGGAGAGCTGGTGTTCACCAGTGATGGACAACCGCGATGCGAATCGATGTCTGCGCTGAACTCGCAGAGCAATACTGTTGGTGTCAGTGCAGTGAACCGCTGATTTACTGTTGATGGGAACCTGCCTCATTCTTCCGTTATGGCAGAAAATAAACTGTTTCGAAACAATATGGCAGGTGCGAAGTAACCGGTTTGTGCCTCAAACCTCCTGACATAATATTTCGAAAAGGGTTTTAGCGAGTTTCCTGGATTCAAGTGTGGATTTAATTGTGTTTTGTGTTTGTTTCCTACGCATTTTTCGATCTCGTGCGCTATAAACTTTTAAAATGGCGGGACGAGTGAATCCATCAGCGACAGGAGCTCCGCCTCCAGCACTCGACGCCTCCAGCACCAGCAGCAACAACACCAGCGCCACCACTGGCTACAGCACCAACGCCAGCCTTGCAGGCTATGCCACCACGAACGCTCACAGCAGCGTCAGCAGCATGAATCTGCCGCAGTCGTTCACGCAGGCGCTCACGGGACTCCCGAGCGTCAGCGCTGCTCCAATGACGCATGCACCGCCGCCACCGTTCTCTACTGGCGCAATGGCGAACACACCGATGGCGATGATGATGATGATGGGGGTGAATATGCTGAACAGCAACAGCGGCGGCGTTATCAACGCGATCCCGATGAGCGTCGCTGCTCCGATGCCGATGGCGACATTATTGCCTGAAGCTTCCGCACAACAACAACATCTCCATCAGCAGCAGCAACAACAACAGCGAGTTACCCTTGCACCGTCAGCTCATCCACTAGCAGCTGCAGCACTGACTGAAGACCTCTCTGCACCGCAGAGCGGCTCGGAGCTGGACGCGCAGTGGAGAGCGCTCAAGGCGCTCAAGTGGTTCCACGGCAAGGAGCTCACCGCGTACGTGCAGGACCTCGCGCTGCAGAGCGGCAAGCGCGCGCTCGTGGCGACCAGCGGCGGCTCGTACAAGAAGTTTGTGTGTTCGAGCGAGACGCCGTGTCCGTGGCTCATCAACGCCGTGTGCTCTCGTCCTCGGAAGCGACCGAGACGACGAGAGGACGGCAGTACCGGGGGCGTCAAAGGCGAAGAGCAAGGCGATGGTGGAGAGAAGAACGGCAATGGGCGGTACTGGTACATCACGTCGGGCAACCTCCAGCACGAGAACTGCGCCAGCTCGGCGAAACCCACGGCTCGGCAGCTCAAGAACAGCGTGCTGATGCAGACCGCGGTGCACGACGACTCGCGCGTCTCGTCGGCGGTGCTCGTGGAGCGGCTCAAGGCGCAGGAGCAGCTCGTGTGCAGCAAGAGCATGGTCTACAAGGCGAAGACCGACTTGCTGGACGAGCTCGCGAAGAACCAGCAGCAGGATAATGGCAGCAGCAGTGGCAGCAGCAACAGTAGCACTGGACCCCACGCCACGGCTCAGATGCTCGCGTCCATGCAGTGTCTGCCGTCGTACTTGGCGCAGATGAGCGCGCTGAACCCGCACGTGATGAGCTTCGTGGAGCGGGACGACGATGACGGCACGTTCCTGCGCGCCGTGCTCTCGATGGACCCGACGGGCGTGTGGAACGACCAGTCTGTGCTCGGCGTCGACAGCTGCGAGATGCAGCACCGCGGCTACAACGGCACGGAGCTGGTGCTCGTCGGCCGCGACGGCAACCTGAACCCGATCGTGCACGCGATCGCGCTGGTGCCGGAGGAGAGCCCCGAGCACTGCGCATGGTTCCTGGAGAAGCTCATCGCGCACGGGTTCCCGCTGCGGAGGTTTCCGCTGTTCACGAACGGTCACTGGGGGTTCTCGGCGTCCTGCGCGACCCAGCAGATCCCGCACGTGATGTACTGCACGCAGCACCTGATCGACGACATGAAGCTGAACCAGGCGATCACGCTGCGCAGCGACCAGGAGGCGCTGGTCTGGAAAGCGCAGCAGGCTGAGAGCGAGAGCGAGTACTTCGGCAGGCTCAGCCAGCTGGAGCAGCTCAACTTTGCCGCCGCGCACTACGTGAAGAGCCTCGACCCGAAGCGCTGGGCGTTGTTCCCGTACCTGGCGATGCGCAAGATGTACGGCTGGCAGGCGACGCTGATGTCCGCGATCGACCACGGCCAGACGATGGGTCTGGAGCCTCGCAACCAGTTGCCGTACGAGTTCTTCAAAGCCATGTCGCTCATCCTGATGAACGGCACGTTCCAGCGCCACGAGCGCGCGGTGCAGTGGGAGCGCGAGCACCGGGTGGTGACGCCCGAGGCCGAGCGCATGATGCAGGAAGAGATGAAGCTGCTGCCCATGTACAACGTGGCGATGAGCACGCCGCACCTGGCGTTCGTGTGGAACGCGAACGAGCCGCAGATCCGCCAGCGCCGCGTGGACCTGCAGCACCGCACGTGCACGTGCGCGTTCCGCATGCAGTGGGGGATCCCGTGCCGCCACCTGCTCGCGGCGCTGCAGAAAGTCGTGAACGGCTTCAACCAGATGTACGAGTACTTTGACGAGTGCTACCTGGTGCGCAACTACGTGTCGTCGTTCAAGGGGCGGTACCTGGAGCTGCCGCTCGATGAGTCCATCCAGCGCGACGCCACGCTGCTCCCCGCTCGCCTCGTGAACAAAGCCAACAGCAGCAATAGTCAAGAGAGTGGCGATCGTGGCGATGCTAGTCAGTCGAGAGAGCGGCCGCAGAAGAAGCGGCGCGTGCGCAATCGCCCGCTGGAAGACCGCAAACGCGGCATCTACAAGTGCCACAAGTGCAACCGCGCCGAGGGTCACAACAAAGGCACGTGTCCGTACCAACTGCAACTGCAGCAGCAGCAGCTTTCACAGCAGCAGCAGTAGATTAATGTGAGCGAGTGTGTTCCGTATCGCAAACAAGCACTGACCGACCGTCTCAAAGCCGAGCAGCTCCATTCTGGTGGTCGCGCGCGCGTGCAAATGAGACCAAGCAGGTGCTCTAAGAAAGGAATGTAGCCATCCAGTCACGTGTACCATACCCACGTCAAGCAGTCGAAACAATGGCAACGCGCGAAGAAGAGTGAAAACGAACGAACTTGATCTTATCACAGCTTGCTGCTTGTCTTTCTACTTTACTATTGATACTACCTACCACGCACGCACTCACAGAGATGATTAAATACTTGCTGTCTTTCATGACGCTCCTTCGACCTCAGAACTCATACCTGAGTCTCCTCCTGCGTGTGCAGCGCGGCGTGGTCGATGCAGTAGTAGCCGTACTTCTGGTACGAGCGGCGGCTGCAGCCCTCGAGCTTGCAGCGGTTGCCGCCGCCGTGAGCCCAGCAGAGTCCGCCCTGGGTCGACACCTTGGCGCAGTCCGGCACCTCGCAGATACGGCCGCCGCCGTGCGACCAGCAGTGGCCGTAGCGCTTCGCCTTGCGCGTGCACCCGTCGGCAGAGCACGTCTTGAAGCCGCCGTGCTGGAAGCAGCGCTTGTACAGCTTGGCGCGGTTCTTGCAGCCCGCGATGGTGCAGCGCGAGCCGCCGCCGTGGCGCACGCAGCAGCCGCGCGACACCGCGATGTTCTTGCAGCCGTCGACCTGGCACGGTGGCGTGCGCGCCTTGCGCGCCGCCTTGCCCGACGACGAAGCCGCGCGCGGTGACGCGACACTCGCGCTGTCGTCATCTTCTTCCTCGTCTTGCTCACCATCTTCGACCTCTTCTTCTTCTTCTTCTTCCTCGTGGCTCTCGCCTTCGTTCTCGCTGGCGCTCGAGCAGCAGGAGCTCGCCGAGTCGGCCAGCGAAGTGAACGCGCTGCCGCTCGCAATCGGCGCGAGGTGCGTGCACTTCTTGCTCTTGTTCAGTGTCGTCGCCACCTTCTCGAGCGGCGCGATGCAGGCGCCGAGCAGCATGAGCGGGCTCGAGAAGAGCGTCCCCGACGCGATCGGACTGCGCATGTCGCGGGTCGTCGCGATGATCGAGGAGCACGGCGACATGGGCGATTGTGGACGCGCATACGGGTGGAAGTTGTGCTTGCTGCTGCTGTGGTGGTGGCTGTGTCCGCAAACCACCGCGTTGCTGGACGCTGGCGCTGGGTTGAGGAGGAACGCGATCTGTGCTTTACCGGTCATTTTGGATTCTGCTGCTCTCGTTCAGGCCGCTCTCTGCATGAAGAGAAGCGCGAGTCTGTGTCGGACCTCCTTGCTCAGCTAGCTGCACAGACAACGACAGCAGATTGCACCTACCGACATGCATGAACCACCATAATTTCCAACTGCCTTCTGATGAGAGGCGTGTGCATGATCGCGTTGGGCGATGCTGATTGGCTGCGTGGGATAGAAACGCGTGCCTTCATGCTCTCTGATTCGCCAAAAACGCGATGAAGCGCGTGCCAAGCGCGTGGAGGTTGTGATTTTGCTGGAAGAGAGCAGCGAGTTGGACTGATTGTTTTGAAAAGGCGCGTGGCATGCTCACCACTTTGAAAAAGCGCGTGGCTCGCTCTTCTCTTGTCGTCCGTTCTTTCTTTCCCCATCCATTCATCCAGCCATCCCGACGATCCAGTCTCCAGTCTCCAGTCGCTTGTTGAGCTGTTGAGCTGTGGAAGCAGGCAGTTCAAGGTGCGACCATCACTCCCTTCACAGCATTGAAAGGGATTGATTTGCATGAAGAGAGCGAGAGCGCATCAGAAGAGAGAGAGAGACATGGGGTGTGGCCGTAAACCTCGCGAGTGTCGTGCGAGGACGAGATGGTGCATATCAGCGTGCTATTGTCGTTAGACTGGATTACCATCAGAGTGTTCTCCGTGTGGAATGTTGGTGCACAGAGTATTGTCTCTGGCGAGCGATCACCTGGAGATGCGAAGAAGGAACACAGCTACGGAGGTTGCAGTTGCAAACCACTTCCATAAAGTCTCGCTGCGTGGAGTGTGAGGCAACGTCGATGGCATCCATTCCCCTCACCCATGTTGTCTAGGGATCTTGGCGACTCGATCCGATTCTTTATGAGATGAGCAAGCGACAGAAGAAGAGAGGAGTCGTTCAACGATATCCATTGCTCTTTCCTGTGTCTGGATCGACGGAATTGGAAGCGATCCGTCACAACGACCACCTCGACTATCGATCAGCGACAGTTCCGCGACGCATCACCAGAAGCGTGTCAATGCGCATATTCCAGAAGCCGACGCCCATGCATTTTGTGTTCGAGTCGCACCGTGTGTCACTATTTGCCACATTTCGTGTCTCGCAGTCGCATCGGATTCTAGCGCAAATATGTCAGTTGTTGACCACTTTGGCATCGGATCTTGGCGACTAAGAAGCAGATGTGTTCAGAGTGATGGTCTGCTGCATCAAATCACTGCCAGACAGTTTCCGTTCATACAGTTGCAGCGATAAACTAATGCGGAGCTCGCCAATCAGAGCCCGTGGCGGCGCGCGTGCAGCCACCGGATTCGTCCAGGAGCGTGTGCCGCGCGCCGCTGGCCGCCTTCTCCACGCGCTTGCTGCTTTGTCTTGACGCGAGGGAGGGAGGAAGAAGGAACGTCTCACGCTCACGTGGATGCTGGGACCTCTCGTGGACACGCTCATGCTCATCATTCTGAGCCCACAAGTCACAGAACCTGACAGACTGACGAAATCGAAGCTCAAGGCGTGACGTGGTACAGTGTGTGCCAGACTACGCTCGCTGATAAACTGCTGCTGCTGCTCGCTGTTGTAAGAAGAAGGCGAAGCGTGCAAGCTTGTGTGGCACGAGTCCTCTCGGCCAATGGGAGCTCCTGGGGCACGCGCTGGATCGCTCTGATTAAAGAAGCAAGCAAGCGCGACTGTTTGCTCAGTCCAGTGGTGCGCACACGCGCGAGCACGCGCTCCGTCCGTCCAAGCTTACGCTTGACCCCACTCCCACCAGATCGCGCAGAAGGAAAAGGATGTGACTGATTGCGGTGCGCTGATTGATCGATCGAATTTGGTGGTCGGACAATTCACTTGACTTGCTTCTCTCGAAGAGGAACTGGGAAGACGCGTGCCACAAGTGTGCCGCGAGTGACTGCGACGCGTCCACGCCTGTGGAGACGGTGTGACGAGGATGAAGAAGAACGAGCCTGGGAAACAGATGCGACCGTTCAGCCACAAAGACGTGCGCGAAAGTCAGCAGTCGATCACTTTCAACAATAGCCTTCCGCTTCGAGCTATCTTGAGAGAAGAAGCACTTGCCCGATTTGGCAATCCCTCTGGACTCATTTCGTTGGAGTACGCATCGAACTCGTTGGCCACGAACACTGCACTCAAAGCCGACTTGTCGAATCACACAAAGTGCTCCAAGAACAGCGCGGGTGCTGTTCAGTAGATGAGCATTTGCATTGTTTCCACACTGCTCGCTTATCCATTTCCTTCCTTCCACGGCGCCAGAAATCAGCAATATTCGCGATTCAAAGAGAGTTGAGCACCACCTCTACACTCGCACAACACGCCGAGGTTGCTCGTTAATGGTCATGAACGAATCACTCTTTCGGTGCGATGTCATAGTAGTCCACGTGCGCGCCGGTCTCAAACTCCCCGCTGAGCGTCAACTTGACGCCAAGACGAGACGACTTCTCTGGCGGAATCAGCAACCCCTGATGATACGACACGCAACACAATACAGCATAGGAAATGTACACACCCGCCACGAAAATGAATCCCTGGGACCACAGACTGATGGGGAAACATGGGATCCGAGCGCAATTGTTCTTACATTCGCCTTCATCTCGCCGTATTTCTTCGAGAGCTCTTCAAACACAGCCGGGGACTCGCGGATCGTGGTCTGCATGCCCGTGTCCATGGGTCCGGGCGAGTACTGCAGCACGCGGATCTTTGGGGACGACGCCTGCTCCTTGGCGAGGACGCTGTGGTGCATCTCGCGCGCCGCCTTGCCCATGCAGTAGAGCCCGTGCGTCTCGAACGGCGCGATGCCGCAGAGCGACGTGATGTTGACGATCACGCTCTGGAGACCTAGACCTCCGCGGCGATTGGCCAGAGACGTCGGTCCGCCCCCGCCGACCTTGAGCTCCTCGCGCGTGGCGCCGAAGACTTCCAGGAAGCTGCTCCGAAACAAACATGCAGTAATCAACACCTAGGAATCAGTACAAAGCCCATCATGGTTGACTCACTTGGCTGACCAGCAGCCAGTGGTGAATGAATGGCCACTAGTAGCCACTCAACTGTACAGTACGGTACAGTGCAAATCTGAACGCTCGGGAGAGATGCACGCACGCACCGCTTGTTAAACCAGAGCACCGAGTGCACGTTGAACTGCCAGTACTGGTCCAGCATCTCGTGGCTGCTCCACTCCTGCGTGTACCCGAGCTCGCCCAGCGAGCCGGCGTTGTGCACCAAGTAGATCCGGTCGTAGCTCTCCGCTTGAAGCTGCAAACCACCCGCACATTTTACATGTCAATTAGAATCTGTGAAACGAAGCACCAGGATCACACCACTGCATTGTTATTACCTGAGTCAGCACAGCGTCGATCTTGGGCGTGTACTCGGCCTTGTCGCTCAGATCCACGACTGCCAAGAACGTCTGCAGCGTGCCCGTGGCAGCATCGCTCTGCTTCTGGCATTCACATAGGTGCGCACGTCACCATCATCACCCAACAGCAACAACAATGGGTCAGTGGCTATCCGCAGTTCCTCCATATAGCAGCAGTGCGCGAAACCACTTACGCGCGCAGCCCAGGCTTCGCGTGCCAGCTGCTCGGTCTCCTGCAGATCTTGCTCGTGACGTGCCCACAGGTGCTGCAATTTTGATTCGCAGGACAAACCACAAACCATTTCCACAAACCTCAACGTCACTTGCGAGCAACGCAGTCCACAGAGATGCGACTACGTGGAGAGCGCCACTACAACGCACCAGGTCGAGGTCGCCGCCGGGGGTCTCGCGCGCAAAGTCCAGCGCCAGGCAGCGGCCGAAGCCCCGCGACGCGCCGGTGATCAGCACTGCGGAGCGCATTCTTGTCGCTCCTCTTCTCGTGGTTTGATGCTGGCCAAAATCCTCGAAAACTGTGGACACTCAATTTAGAGAGAAACGATGGATTCCAAAACTTGCTATGATACAGTCGTACTTTTGGGGACAGGGACGGTAAAGTCCAAGATGGCTGTCAAACAGATCAGCGAAATAGACAAAACAGATCAAACGATCCAGATCTGCTGAAGAGCTTCATGGACGAACGAACTGGCGGCAACTATTGAACGGTCATAGCATTGCGCTTCATTAAAATATGTCTTTCATTTCCAGTCATTTACTAAATGGATCCACCGCTCAACTGCATCAATCGGATCCTCCTGATCGACCTCGTTTCGGTGAGACCTCCTGCTGACGAAGGAGCAAAAACACTCCGAACTTCCAAAATCAGATCTACGCGATCGTGTTGTCGACCGAGTCGTCTTCGTCCACAGAGTCCTCCTCATCTTCTTCAGACTCTTCGTCGTCAGCGGAGCTCTGGGAGTCGTCTCTCTCTTCGTCAGACACGTCGGACGAATCAAACTCGTCCTGCGAACCCAGGAGCTCCAAGCTGTCGCTGTCGCTGTCATCCGAGCCAGAGTTGGAGTCCAAGTTCGACGCCTGGCCGGGGAGCTCGCAGACGCCGTACGTCTCGTTCTTGCGAACACACACACCGCCGTCGCGGCAAGGGTACTCGGACGCATCGATCTTGGCGTCGTACGCGCATTGCTTCCCCATTGGCGTGATGTAGAGCTTCTGGTGCTTGCCGCCGCGGCTCTTGTGCTGAGCCGTCGACGCCTTTGGGAGCTCGCAGACACCGTACGTCTCGTTCTTGCGAACACACACACCGCCGTCGCGGCAAGGGTACTCGGACGCATCGATCTTGGCGTCGTACG
>JAASFO010000419.1:0-22000 GCA_023333815.1 Globisporangium recalcitrans
CGACAACATGCGGCACTGCACCAGCTTGCTCGATCGCTCCTCCGCCTGCACGCAGCACCACCAGCACAGACGTGAGTGGAGCAAGCGCGGGCGGTGGTGATAGTGCTGCAGACATTGCTGCTGCTGCGGTTGCGTCTTCCTTGTGCTTCCTGTGTGTGATAAACAAAAGTGAGCATTTGAGCAGAAAATCGCTCCACGTAAAGTGCGATGAGTCGAATGCTGGATGCGAACTTAACGGGTCCAGCAGACTTGGACATCGACTTTTGCTGTTTTTGTCGCAAAGTAGCTGAAATGAGGATGAGTGAGAACTATTGGAGGGACTATTGTAGGCCACAAATAGGTCCTGCAATTGCTAGGACAGCTCTCCTTCGTGTGGTGTGGCCCACCCCACCCACACATTTTCCTGATAGACGCAAAACGCAAATTTCAAGCAGCCAAGAAGCACGAAAACATGGTGAGTGCCTCGCCTGTGGAGGCGCTGTCTGCGTGCATGCGAACCATAGCGCAAGCGGTGCTCCTCTACTGCTATCGTCGCTAGCATGCGTGTATATGTGTACCTGTGCTCACGCTTGTTGCTTTTTCTGCTGGTGCGGGAACGAAGAGCTCCTCCGACGGATCCAAGAACGCAAGCAACAACGCGGGTGCGACTGGCGGCAGTCCCAACGACGCGCAGGACCTCACGGTGTTTGTGCGTGCAGCTGACTGGTCGTGTGCTCTTGACTGCCGTGCGATGGAGCCGCCTGTGTTGCTGAATGGCTTGTTGTTTTGTGTGGAATGTGTTCCATGCGCTGCCTCCTGTTGTCGTTTTGGCATCGCTTGCAGGTGCAAAGTCTGCTAGAGCAAATGGTGAGTGTTTTACAAGCACCTTCTATTGCCACGTGGGTCATTGCGCACATGATAGCTGTCAATGCTGACGCTCACTTCTCGTGTGCTGTGATCTGTGTGTTGTTACAGCAATCGCGCTTTGCACAGATGTCGGACGCGATCATCGGAAGAAATATCCTTTTTTCAAAACGCTCCTGTTTGTTTCATGCATGCATGTTGCGTGTCCAACCAAGAGGTCTACAGGTCTATTGAGCTGCTCGGGCGACTCCATCTCTCTGATCCTCGCGAGTCTCCTTAACTGTGACTATCGCTCTGCTCTCCTATCGGCGCTGTTGCATTGTTTTGTTTTCTGATTTGCACTCGACGAAATGGGCTCTCGCATTGACGACCTGGAAAAATCGATCGCGGATCTCATGGAGCAGGTGTGTGGGTCATCAATAGTGACCAAGAACGTTGTGTTGGCTGGGCTGGAAGATGCCTCGTATTCGCAAATGACCGACTGGCTGACTGTCTCGTATCGATTTGACAGACAAATGAAGATGGCGCGGACAAGAGCGCGGACCCAGCAAGCGCAGGCGCCGCGAAGGAAAAGGGCGAGTCTGTCTAACACACTTCAGTATGAAGGAAGCAGCTTCAGCTTCCACGAGCCTTCAAGTTCAGATCAAAGCCAACAGCAAGCAAAGAAGCAGTCGATCTCAGCATCGCTCGCTCGCCCACTGCCAGCACGCAGTCGCAAGTGCGCGAAGGTCGTGCAGCTCCTTTGGTAACCCAGTCAATCAGCACTCCATTTCTCTATTCCTCAGTGATACATCAGCCCATGTTCGTTTCCCAACGAATGCAAACATCACGAGAGAATGGAAAAGAACACACACGATGGCGGAGCGATAGAGAGAGGGAAACGGAGTCTACATACATTTCTCCATAGCTATTTAGTCCTTCTTGTCCTTGAACTCAGCGTCGTGGACGTTCTCGTCCTTTGGCTCGTCGCCGGCGGCGCCGCCCTGCTGGTTCTTGTACACCGCCTCGCCGATCTTGAGCGACAGCTTCTGCACTTCTTCCAACGCAGCCTTGATCTCGTCCGCATTCTCGCCCTCCGACTTTGTCCGCAAGTTCTCGAGCCCAGCCTTCACCTGCTCCACCGTCTCCTTGTCGAGCTTCTCTTCGTGCTCCTTCAAGGTCTTCTCCGTCGTGTACGCGACCGAGTCGGCTTCGTTCTTGGTCTCGATCAGCTCCTTGCGCTTCTGGTCCGCCTCGGCGTTCATCTCGGCTTCCTGCACCATGCGCTCGATCTCCGAGTCCGACAGACCGCCGCTCGACTGGATCACGATGTTCTGCTCCTTGCCGGTCGCCTTGTCACGCGCCGCGACGTTCACGATTCCGTTCGCGTCGATGTCGAAGCTCACCTCGATCTGAGGCACGCCACGTGGAGCTGGCGGGATCCCGACCAAGTCAAAGTTGCCCAGCGACTTGTTGTCTGCCGCCATCTCACGCTCGCCCTGGAGCACCTTGATGCCCACCTGGGTCTGCGAGTCCGCAGCAGTCGAGAACACCTGCGACTTCTTCGTTGGAATCGTCGTGTTACGTGGGATCAGCTTGGTGAACACACCGCCGAGGGTCTCAATACCGAGCGACAGAGGGGTCACGTCCAAGAGCAGGATGTCCTTCACGTCACCGCGCAAGACACCGCCCTGGATGGCCGCACCCATGGCAACGACCTCATCCGGGTTCACCCCCTTCGATGGCTTCTTGCCGAAGAACTCCTCGACGGTCGTCTGCACCTTTGGCATGCGCGACATACCGCCGACCAAGATCACTTCGTTGATATCCTTCTTGTCCAGACCGGCGTCCTTGACACACTTCTTGCAAGGCGTCATGGTGCGCTCGATCAGGTGGCTCACCAACTTCTCGAAAGTGGCACGCGTGATCTTCATGTTCAAGTGCTTTGGACCAGTGGCGTCGGCAGTGATGAACGGAAGACTGATGTCAGTCTGCGCGAGACCATCGAGCTCACGCTTCGCCTTCTCAGCGGCTTCACGCAGACGCTGCATGGCCAGGTTGTCGCCCGAAAGGTCGATGCTCGTCTCCTTCTTGAACTCGCCCACGAGGTAACGCAGGAGCTCTTCGTCGAAGTCTTCACCGCCCAAAAGAGTGTCGCCGTTCGTCGACTTCACTTCAAACACACCGCCCGAGATCTCCAAGATGGACACATCGAAGGTGCCACCACCCAGGTCGAACACAGCGATGACCTTGCCGTCCGCCTTGTCCATGCCGTATGCGAGCGCAGCAGCGGTAGGCTCGTTGATGATACGCAGCACGTCGAGACCAGCGATCTTACCCGCGTCCTTGGTGGCTTGACGCTGCGAGTCGTTGAAGTACGCTGGCACGGTCACGACCGCCTGCGTGATGGTCTTGCCCAAGAAACCGTCAGCGGTCTCCTTCATCTTCGTGAGCACCATCGAACCGATCTGCGATGGCGAGTACTTCTTGCCCTTGGCCTCCACCCAGGCGTCCTTGCCGTTCGGACCCGCCACGATCTGGTACGACACGACCTTGGACACTTCCTGGGTCTCCTTGTCCTGGAACTTGCGACCGATGAGACGCTTCACGGCGTAGAACGTGTTCTCTGGGTTGGTCACCGCCTGACGCTTCGCTGGCATGCCGACGAGGCGCTCGTCGTTGTCGAGGATCGCGACGACCGAAGGCGTCGTGCGCGCACCCTCCGAGTTCTCGATCACACGCGGAGTCTTGCCTTCCATCACGGCGACGCACGAGTTGGTCGTGCCGAGATCGATGCCGATCACCTCCGAGCCGGAAGCCGCAGCAGAGAACATGCGCTTGCCGGCAACGGCGGCGGCGCTGGTCGAGGCGGAGCGGGCAGCAACAGTGCGCAGCATCTTGACGGGATCTATCGAGGAAGAGGAAGAGGACGAACCACTTGCGCTTGATCGCAACTGTCTGGAAATGCGCATTTGGAGCAACAAGAGAGCTCGTTTCGCAGTTGATGATGCAGGTCGTCTCTCGGCAGGAGTGATGGCTGCTGGAAAAACCTTGCGGGTCACGAAAAACCTTGGCGGATACGAGCCACTCAAGTTTCACACCCGACAAAAAAGGAAACTTACAGGCTAGGATCTCAGAATCGGTAAACTACAGTTGCTGCATGACACTTTTCGTGCTGCTGAGTTCTGCTCTTTGTGGAGAGAGCAAGAGAGGCTGAGATGGGAAGCGCTTCGCTGGCAATCGACATTCGCGATCACCATGCAGCGCTTGCCACTTGACTCGTTCCTCGCGCGAACGAAATGCGCGTCTGCAGGACTGCCTCAGCTGAAGACCGGGTTTCGACATTTGACTCTCTACTTGCATCTGCATCAGTGCGATTGACAGGCGTTCCTCCAAATGGCGACTGTGTGCCACGCCACAAACAAGTCGCTCTCTACTGAGTCTAGCGAGCACCCTACATTTGTCATTTCAAGCGTTTGTCAGCTGCCTGTTGTCACGCCAATGTCTATCTCGGCGTAATATAAACCCCATAAAATACCATCTGCAAACGTCTGTCGCATGCAAGCTGCAAGCTGCAAGCTTGCCGTTGTTCCAGAATGCTCTCGAAAATGATGCTCCGAATCGTACTTTACACGTCAGCCACTATACAGCTACCATTTGAGCTCTTCGATTTCATATCGATTGATCGATTGATTGTGGCTAAGAGAGAAAGCGAGCAAGCAAGATTGAGGAACGAGGACAGCAGCGATGGCGTTCGGCAACAAGAAGGAGGGGCTCTACCTGCGTCCGCGCGTGCGCCGCACCACGCCGCTCATGGACATCGCGTTCGCGATCATGATCGGCGGTGCGTCCGGCGTCTACATCTTCAACGACTCGATGCGGAGATGGCAGCAGTCGGAGCTCGAGCTCGCAGAAGGCAACGCCAGCAGCAGAGCATCCAGCAACACCGTTGTGAGCGCGTCGACAGAGCCGAGTCAGTAGAGAGTGTGCGAGAGGATAGTCCGCGCTGCTGATGGATGCAAAGCGGTGCTGTGCGGCGGTGAAGGTGATGAGAGTGCGTGCACGATCGAGTGGTGGCGGTGCGTGTGCTGATGGGTTGCAGCGACATCTCTTGTGAACACTGCATCGCAGCAGCGAAAGCATATCAGCACGGCAATCGAGAAGGCGGCGGTTGCGCACTAGTTCGTTGTATTATTGCGAGTTCATGAGAGGATGGAGTGTAGGCGAGCGAAGGGTGTGTCAACCTCGAAAAGAAGATGGCAAAGAATTGTGAAGTATGTATTCGTACTAGAGCGATAGTTTCAATGCGCATTCTGCTGGAGTCGCCTAGACGATGTTATGTGCGCGTTCGCTCACATCTGCACTGATCCCCATGTGCACCACCAAGACACCCTTGCGCACCCAGCCGCTCCTGTCCTCGTCAGAGGCGTTCTGGTGTTGCGTGTCATTTGGCACTCTTGAGCTCTGAAATTGCTGTGTGCCACATTTTGCAAAATAGGGATCCTGTCCTCGTTTGTTGTGTCCCACGTTATTTCACTCTCAAAGTCCCTTCAGTCTCAAAGTCCCTCCACATCTCTCCATCTCCCAAAACAAAAAGCCAAAATGAGCGATGTGGCGCAGATCCTGGGCATCGCGGCACCAGGGAATGCCGCCGGTGGCGTCGCCGCTGCGAGCAACTCCGGCGCGACTAACGCTGGACTCGACAAGCTGAAGCCGACGGTCGTGTCTCCAGCGTCGGGAGCCGCGCTGGCTGCCGCTTCTGCGCGCGCGAAGAACAGCAAGCAGAAGAAGCTCTCCGGCATGCAGCGCGAAGTGCTGGAGCTCCTGGAGAGCAACCACCGCGTGAACCACGCGCTCTACCCGGGGCTCAGCAAGCTCAGTCTGCAGCAGAAGTGGAAGCAGCACAAGGCACCTGCCGTGAAGTGGTAAGGACGCGCGTTCTTTATACATGCATGTGTGCGGGAATGCCACCATGAATCCTCGCTGCGATTATTGACTGCTGTTATTGCTTGATGGAACATGCAGGCTTCGAAAACCTTTCCAGAACCCAGCACGCGCGGAACTTGCGGGCGAGAGCGAGTCCGGCGGGCTGACGCTGAAGCACTGGATGAAAGCCCACATTGAGCCGACTGACTACGTGTTCTCGCGCTTCAATGTGAAGTGCGACGTCACGAAGTACACAGACGAAGAGTACGAGAAGGCGCTCGCGCTGCACCACGACCCGCAGATGAAGTGGACGAAAGAAGAGACCGATATCCTCATGGGACTGTGCGGTCGCTTTGATTTACGGTGAGCGCTCGATATCATTCGTGTTGCTTGTCATCCAAACGAAATAGGTCTGGTCTGATCTCTGATGTGTGTCTAGGTGGATTGTCATTTCTGACAAGTACAACACGAACCCGATCGCGAAAGGCGCGTTTCGGTCGGTGGAGGACATCAAGTACCGGTACTACGAGGTGACACGGTTGTTGGGCGAGTACCGCGATCGAGTAGTCGCTGCGCAGCAGGAACATGAGGCGAAACTCAAGTCGGCAGCTGCGGCAAAAGCAGCAGCAGCAGCAGCGGCGGTGGTGGCTGCTGCGGTGAAACAGGAGCCAGCTGCTGAAGGTGCTGCGAGTGGTGCAACTACGCCAGCAGCAGCTGCTACACCAGTGCCAACACCTACGTCATCTGCAGCTTCTACGACTATTCCTCCACCGCCGAGCGACAAATTCTACAAGTTCAACATCAACTACGAGAAGCAGCGCAAGCGCCAACTGGAGCTGGCGTTCACGCGGTCGATCGAAGAGGAGAATGAAATCCGACGTTTGAACGACGAGCTCAAGACTGTCGAGCAGCAGCTCAAGAAAGTCGCTGTCAAGGTCGATACAAAGAAGAAGAAAGAGCTCGCAGACGTGCCGTACGAGATCAATCGCGAGCTGCCTGCAGGCGTCCTGCTTCGCAGCTCGCTGCTGGCACTCCCTCAGCAGAAACACACTTTGAGCTCGAAGCTGCTCAAGAAAATGGAGCTCATGCTCGATGAGCTGGGAGTGCCGATGCGTCCGATGCCCACGAAAGCGAGCTGTGAGATGTACGACGCGCTGCGAAAAGACATCGTCGGGCTCATGAGTCTGCGCAAGCACCTCGCAGCGAAGCAGACAGAGGCGCAGGTGCTGAAAGATCGCTTCAAGAGTCTGACGGGAAAGGAGTTCAAGGCTGTGAGCACGCCGGTTCGGCGATCAGGTGTGGACAGTTTTGCATCTTGGTCACGCGAGCTGAAGGCTCTCTTTTCGATGTGGAAGTGGGTCTGATGGTGTGATGTACTTTTGTTCCTGATGTTGCAGAGCGTCGCGGGGATTCCACTCCAGCCTCGACAGCAGTCGCCGCAGTCGGTGGAACCAGCAGCTCCCCAGCATCAACCAGCCAAGGTGAGTTTGCCTCGAAGTCTTCTCTCAGCATCGCACTCACAGAGAGATCTGACGAATCCGATGACTGACGCTGCTAACTTGACGCGTGTTGACACAGGAAAAGCGCTCAAGCACTCGGAGAAGGCGTTCCGAACGTCCAACAAGCGTCGTGGCGCTGGTGCGACCCCAGGAGTGCCATCGAAGCGAAACAAGAAAGTGCTGTAGAGAGATCAAACAGCACCAATGTGAGGAAGGCAGCGTTCAACCAAAGTCTCAATGCCAACATCATCTGTGTTGTGGTTCACTCATGTCAACTGATCGTGAGGACAAATTCCATTTCTCCATCCTACAGCGCGAATAAATACAATAAATAGGCTCTATCATGCCTCGCAATGTCGTCATCTTGCTCGACTCTTGCTCTCACTCTCTCATGGCGGACGATATGCACAGCAGCGTTTGTGTTTTGTGGTGGGGCTCTCTCTCTCTCTTTTTTCATAGTGTTTTGATTTTTGTCTCGCTCTTCTTTTATCCCTCTTCTCTTTTTCTCTCTTTTTTTTTCTTTGTTTTGCGTTCTTCATGTCATCCTGACATGAATGATAACAACTATGACATGTAGGAGGATACCAAGCAAACAAGCTGCTCGTTTACCTGGTGTGTGTGAGTCGATCTTCATCTGTCTGTCTGTCTTGAGTCGGGAGTCCTGTCCGCTTGAGCTGCACCTGTCTCCATGCTGAACTGGAACGGATCACCTGCTCAGAAGTACGGGTGGAATCCACGACCGCCACCGCCACGACCGCCACGGAAGCCGCCGCGGATTGGTCCACGACCGCGTCCACGTCCTCGTCCGCCACGGCCACCACGACCGCCGCCGCGTCCTCCACGGGAAAAGTTGTATCCGCGCACGTTCTGGCGCTTCGGCGTCACCTTGAGCTGTCGGCCACGGAACATCGTGTCGTTCAGCAAGATCGCGCTCTCCACCGCGTCGCGCGACGCAAACTCAATGTACGCGTACCCCTTCGGCTGGCCCGTGAACTTGTCGCACAAAATCGTCACGCGGTTGATCGTGCCGCACGACTGGAAGAGCGCCTGCAGCTCTTCGGGTGTGCTGCCGTAGTCGACCTGGCCAATGTAAATCGAGTTGTCGTCCATCGCGAGCTGTGCCGCCGCCTGGGCTGCCGCAGCAGCACCGCCTCCCTGCATCTCGCTCAGCGACGTGGCGGTGTTCTTCCCCATCTGGGTCTCCACCTGGGACTGCATCTCGCTCAGCTTCGCGGCTTCTTCCTCCATCTCTCTCACGCGGCGCTTCATGTCCTCGATCTCGGCGTCCACCGCGGCAACAGAGTCCGCATCGCCAGTGGTGGTCGCGTCAGCGGACGTCGTCGGCTGGTCCAAGTGCGCGGCTTCCGCTTCGAGCTGGTCGAGATCCACGGCGCTTGCTTCTGCCATCTTTGCTGTGTGTGTGTTGTGTGTTGCGAGTGTATTTTGCGTTGTGACTGCTTTTGTATCGGGTTGGAATTGGGAAGGGGATTGACTGGAAGAGTTGCGAAAGGAAAAGAGTGGGGGCGCTCTATTGAGGAGGACAAAGGTTTTTCGCACATCAGGACAACAATAAAACCTTCAGTGCATTATTTGCAAAAAGACTCGCTCTGGATCGCTTAAATACAGAATTGATACACAGAAATACAGAAATGGTTGCTTTGCCTCTTGTGTCTTGCTGTCTATTCTATTGCTGAGCTGCTGCAATGGAATGCACTCCTCAAAATCTCCAACCTGTCTCCACAGTTTTGCACAAAGCATGACCTGCCACCTTCAAGACCACAGTCCGTCGTACCCGCGTGCTCGCCACTACAACTCACGTCTCCACCCGCGTGTATGAATGCATTGCTGCCGCATATCGCTCCAGTCTCGACGCTTCAAGGTGCTGTGCGACGATCGCCAAATCCTGCAGCTCCCCACTGAACTTGGAGCTTGAGATCGTCAGTTGCCCTTTCAAGCACCTTCGCTGCCGCGAATCGAGCGTCGGGAAGTACTCGAGTACCCCAGGAAGCCATTGGGCGTGCATGGAAGCGACTCCTCTTGTGGCTGATGCTCCTTGGTGGAGAATCACAGAGTGGTAGTAGATCTGCTTGGATCCGGAGTCCCATATCCGCAGCCACACGTACCCAGGCTCTTTCGGAAGCTCGATCTTGGGCTTCTCCGCGTCGTCTCGGGCTTTGCATCTGACGATATCAAAGTGTTCAAGTGCTGTAGCACTTGGCGATGGAGACGCGCTGCTGCTGGTTGTAACATAGTTCTGCTGTCTTTCGATGCTGATCTGTCCTGGAATCGTGTAGTCGCGCTGTTGTTCGCCCTGCAAGGTTCTGAAATACATCTGTGCACAACAGCGATAGAACATGATACAGCAGTTCAGTGCGCATACCAACCTAACACACGCACATGCTACGCTGCACGACTTACCGAGATGACGCATTCTGCAGGCTGAGCTGGTGCTGGCAGTGGTCGTAGCGGTCGTAAGCTCTGGAAATAGTGCTGCAGCAGCTCCGCCATGTGGATGTTCACGACCGCTTTCTTGACCAAATAGTAATCCACCAGAGAATCGGCGCCAGAGGGCACGTCGAGCTCCAGCGCCATGCTGCCGTCGCGCGTGAGCAAGTCGTACCGGCACGGCGCATGACCCTGCAGATCGTACAGCCGCTTCTCTGCTGGCGTCGGCGCGACCCACTCGCCAAACTCCTTGATGTAGCTGTACTGGCGCAGAACTATCGCACTGGCTGCCTCGTCATCACCAGCACCGCCGCTTGAAGTCGCCTCGCTTCGTCGGAGCTTGACAGTCACCATCGTGTAGATCCGCCGCTGGGTCTGCACGACGCTCGTGAGCATGGGCGTCTCGTTCGCGTCGACTTTGAAATGTGCAGCGAGTCCACCACGATGCACAAACGGCAGGGAAACAGGCTTGAGCGTCACTGCACCGCCTCCAACCTGCACACGAGGAAGGAAGGGTCGAACGGTAGTTAGCCTCACGCTCAGAGCAACCTATCTATCTACCTACAGGAAGGACGTCCTATGCGAGACGCACCTTTCCACGCTCGCTCCAGAACGACACCACGCGCGGCGGCACTCGCGGGTCTCGCGACTGGGATCGCGGGATTTGCTGCGTGTCGAGCACTTGGTAGTAGGACTGGAACTCCACTTGCAGGCGGTGCAGGCACCAGATCGCGAGCGCGAGTCGTCCAGCGCGGCGCTTGTACTGCTGCAGGATCGGGAGAACGCGCTCCAGACACACTCTGTGCGTCTGCGCGAGTCGGTGGACGTCTTCGCCGTGCAGCAAGCAGAGCAGGCGCGTCAGAAGCGCTCGGTCGCGCCACGGGAACACGCGCTCGATCGTCATTGTTGTCAATGATGCTTTGTTGCCATGCGTGCGCTTGTTTTCTGTGAGATCTCAATGCAAGAAGTGTCGACCAATTTGCTGATCAGATGTTGCAATCATTTGAGTTGTGGACATTCTGGACTTTGCAATCATCATTCTGTCCAGAATCCAACCGACACTCGAGCGTTTGTTAAGAGCGGTTTCGGAATTGCACACAGCCATAAGATGCGCGCTTTCCACTTCCCAGTCATAATCGGTAGCATGATTGCAGTCATCCCGTGTTCTCGTTAAACCCGTCGAGGGTTGCTGGGTTTATTGGATTTGCTGTTCAGTGTCCCAGCAACCCTCGACTGTACCAGTGTTGTGCCAGTCGTTTTGAGTGGTGGAGAGCGTGCCACCAAATCGACACTTTCCAGCAATTCGAAGGCAAATGGAGCTGCTGCTTTCGTCTTGCTTTCCGCATTGTTGGAATACTCGCCGTTCGCCAAGTCGCATTCGCCGCTGATTCCTCTCGCCAGAGAAATGTCGTCGCTCGCTGCCTCCCGCCCTGTCGTCTCGGTCCTCTCCGTGGAGAAGGAGACTGCCGCTGTTGTCGCGCAAGTGGCGCTCCCAGCGGTGTTCACTGCGCCAATCCGCCCGGATGTGGTGAACTTCGTTCACACGAACATGGCGAAGAACAACCGTCAGGCTTACGGCGTGTCCCGCCGCGCCGGTCACCAGCACTCTGCCGAGTCGTGGGGAACGGGTCGCGCTGTGGCGCGTATCCCTCGTATCGCCGGCGGCGGTACCCAGCGCTCTGGGCAGGCTGCTTTCGGTAACATGGTCCGTGGTGGTCGCATGTTCGCGCCAACCCGCATCTGGCGCAAGTGGCACCGAAAGATCAACGTGAACCAGCGCCGTTTCGCCGTGGCGTCCGCTCTCGCGGCTTCGGCGCTCCCAGCGTTGGTCACCGCGCGTGGTCACCGCATCGAGAAGGTTCCTGAGGTGCCTCTTGTGCTCGAAGATGCTGTTGAGAGCATCGCGAAGACCGCCCAGGCCGTCAAGGTGCTCGCGAAGATCGGCGCTGACGCGGACGTGGAGAAGGTGAAGGACTCGAAGAAGGTGCGCACTGGCCGTGGCAAGACCCGCAACCGTCGCTACGTGACCCGTCGCGGTCCTCTGATCGTGTACGCGAACGCGAACGGCGCCGAGAAGGCTTTCCGCAACATCCCTGGTGTTGAGCTCGCCAACGTGGAGCGCTTGAACCTGCTGCAGCTGGCTCCTGGTGGGCACTTGGGCCGCTTCATCATCTGGACCCGTTCTGCCTTCGAGCAGTTGGATGCGCTTTACGGCACGTACTCGAAGAAGTCGTCTAAGAAGGCTGACTACACGCTGCCGCGCCACCAGATGAACAACGCGAACTTGGGCCGTCTGATTAACTCTGACGAGATCCAGTCGGTGCTGCGCGCGGGCAAGTACACGAGCTTCCGTCGCCACCACAAGAAGAACCCTCTGAAGAACCTTGGCGCCATGGTGAAGCTGAACCCGTACACGCTTGTGGCGCGTCGTGCTGAGCTCCGCGCCGAGGCTCTCCGCGCTGAGAAGAAGGTGGTGAAGAAGAACAACACGAAGAACACCCGTGCCCGCAAGGAGCAGTCGCGTGCGCTCTTCGCGAAGAACTCGTCGGACTAAGTTCTCTCTCTCGGTTTGATCAGTCGTTCTCCAAGACAACAGCAAGCAAGCAAGCAAGCAGCACCAAGCGTGACTGAGCAGTGAGTAGTTAGGTAGTGGTTTTGTGAGGAGAGACCATGGGATGACTTTGATAACATGGAATCAACTCGCGCAACGCTCTTTCCAACGAGCTGTGAGGCAATGAGGCTATTACGATCTGTGTTCTTGTGCTTCTCTTCAGTTATCCTTCCTGCTCTTGTTTACTTTTTCATGGTTAAGGAAGCGTCTGGATGGGATCGTGCTATCTTGGTTGTCTCAGGATTGTTGAAATTGGTCCTGGTGTGTGTTCATCACCAGTCTGGGAGTCCCAACACCGCGCGAACTGATTCGAGAGCCTGCTCGGGCTTCCCTGCTCTCTGCTTCTCGTCTGGCTCTGTCTTCCCACCTGCGTCATTCTCCCTGCTGCTCTTGTGGAGTGCCGACAAGCCTGCCACCACCAGCAAACGAAGCGCCTGCACACCAAAGTGCCAAATCACGTCATTTGCGAGTCCACAATTTCCAGTGCACTCAGCATAAACCAAGCAATTCCAGTACCAACCTGCGCATACTGCTTCCAGCCTGGGAGCAGCATGAACTCCCAGAGCTTGGCGTCATTCTCGCCGTACTTCGCCAACTCGTCGCTCACGACGCCGAGCTCGTGGCTCGCCTCCGGCTTTCGCGCAGCCACCCACGGACAGAACCAGCGGTGCTGGGTAATAAGGTCAAGCGCCAACGGGTGCGCCACTTTCTGTCGCTTTGCATCGCGCTCGACGCACTCGTCGCCCGCTTCATCATTATCGAATGATCGGCCAGACGACACAGACGACGATGCTGCAAAACGCGACATGCTCCAGCGACGATGGCAGGTTTCGCACCACGCCACCGCGCTCGCCGCACTTTCAGGCTCTTGCTCCTCCAATTGCCAGCCACAGACACTTAGCAACGCCACATTTAGCAGGAGCTCGGAGATGCTCTCTTTACTGCTGGTCTCATGCGCGTTTGCGCCGATGAGATCCTCGAACTTGGTCACCAGCACTTTCTGCAGCGTCTCAGTGGATAAAGCAGACTCTTCACCTGCTACCGATGCTTCTTGTACGATCTTTGCCATGACGTTTGCGTCGATTCGCAGTGCGCTCGTCAGATCAAAGCGCTTTGCGGTGTGGCTGTCGCCTGAGCAACTTGCCAGAAACTGCTCGATGCGCTTCTCGAGCGACGTCAAAACCTGCTCGGGACTGGCAATGGGGAGCTACAAAGTAATAAGCACGAGGAAGAGACACACACGTTAGAGCCGCGCACGCACATACAGCCACATGCTGTCAAGATCTACAACACATAGCGACAGTGTCGCTTACTGTTGTGAATGCCTCGGGAGACGGGTTCTCGCGCCACGGACAGAGCGACGAGTGACCCGTTGCCAGCAGCTTTGCGAATGCGCCTGCCACTTGCAGCACGCCCTGTGCAAGCAAGGCATCATCACAACAGAAAAAACACAGCACGGTGAGTATGCATGAAAGCCATAAAGACGCCAATAGGACAGTAGTAGTGTCCATCGCTTCTCCGTACTTTCTCGCTGAGCTTTGGGTCGATCTTGAAGCACAGATACTGTCCACAGCTGCTCATGTCGTGTCCACACACAATGCATACGATGAGGTTAGCACGCTGCTCTCTATCCCCATCAGTGAACACGCACATATACGCACGGTTAGTACCAAGGGCAGTAGAGCTGGTCGGGCTGCATCGCGTTGACCCACCCGTGGCGCGCGCACGCAAACACGGAGATCGCGTCGGGCTTCGCGAACCACGTGCCGATGGAGAAGCTCGACGCGCGCTTGAGGAAGTCCTCGTGGCTCCACGGACGGCAGCTCTTCTCCACGTCCGCGCGCAGCAGCGTTGGTGCGCCTCCTTCTACTTCAGCGTCGGCATCATCATCATCGCTCTTGCGCTCCTCCTGTCTGCCGATTGCTGTCGTCGTCGTCGTCATGGTTGACGTCACCTTGCGACGCAGAGCGAGGCTGCTGCTGGGGAGGAAGAAGGACGCGTCGACGCTCATTTTGCCGTCGAGCGGCGTGGTCACGTCGCGCCATTCCGCGAGCACGGCGTCGAGGTGCTTCGTGTCGACCATCTTTTTTGCCTTGCTTCTTGTGTTTGTGATGGCAAACAACAAAAGCACAATAATGTGGAAGACCTCGATGACTGGAGTTGAGTATGCACCCTACTAAGTACGATGCGCACTTTTGATGAAAATGAAGTTGGATATTGAAAGGTGCGACTGCATTTGCTTCTTACTGCAGGACCACGCTCTCCAAAATCACACACGCACAGCAACAGAGAAAGCACTTGAGCTCTTTGAAGGAGCTCCTGAAAAATAAAGTTGGTTGTTCGCCTAACTCCGTGGAGAGAGACAGCGTGACAGTCATCGACGACTATGGGAACTCGCCCGTCTGGCGCAGACTGTCAAACATTTTCTGGAGCGAGTGCACGCGCGTGTACGCCTCGTAGGCGGCGCGGAAGCCGTCACCGTACACCGGGGTCTGGTCGTTCTTGATCTGCTTCACCAGAAACTTGCGCAGGCGAGCAGGGAAAGTCGCTTTCTTCTTCGGCTCCTTGTCGTTCTCCACCACGCGCTTGTACTTGAGGAAGAGGAAGCTCATCAGCTGGCACATGCCTTCCTCAACCTACCGCCAACAAATCACAATGTCAGACAATGCGAACGGACACGAAGACAATTGCAATAACAATGCCCAGTACCATCATCGGGAGGTGGTCCGGAAAGCTCTCGCTGAGCTTGATGTACGCGTGCGTGGCTTCGTGCGCGATGACCTGCGCCGTGAGGTCGTACGGGAGACCGTGGAGGATCAAAATCGCGTTCACCGAGCGGTTCTGCGGTAAGATTCCCCACAAAAACACACCTTTCAGCAATCAGTACCACTGCATGCATGAAGCTTGAACGCAGCTCTTCAGCAATGGTACAGTACCTTTTCGACGGAGACGACCTCGGGGACCGCGCAGCCTCCACGGCGCACCATGTGGCGTACGCTCGTGATTTCCGACAAGCAGATGCCTCGCGTGATGTGGCCGTCCGCGGGTCTGTTGCTGCTGTGGTCGTACAGTGTGCGGTTCAGCTCGCCGCAGTGCTCGTTCAGAGTGTGCGCCTCGACCAGGTACACAGGAAGCTATCCGCAATCAAAAGAGACCCACGAGTTAGTCGAGCTATGACTGGTAGTAGCAGTCCTAGTAGCCAGCTGCACCTTTGGTAGGCGAATGCCGATCGATTCCATGAACTCCCACACTTCCGTCACGACGTTCTGCACCTGCACGTAGTTACAGAACACACAACCAGGAGTTATCGTCAGCATTCGCTCAGCACGAAATGTCCATCAAACATTAGAAACTAACGACCGCACCTCGATGGTGTCCAGCACCACCAGCATGCAGCAGTCGTGGCACACTTTCCGTCCGTCGCTGAGCACGTCAAAGTGCTTGTTTGGCGCAAGCGGCTACATGACATACACACAAACTCAGTCGCAGACAGTACAAACCACACACGCTCTCTCTCTCTCTCATCTCTCATTTGCGCAATGCACCTCAATGCGCTGGCAGCTGCAGCATCGGTCGCGACCCTCGTGCGACGGACAATAGCGCATGTCCCAGAACGGCACTTCCTATTTGGCACCATCAAACAATGCATCCACACCATAGAATGTCAGCACAATAGACGGACTGGATCGCTTACGATTTAGCGCGTACCTTGAACGCGATGCTCTTGCCATCCGCCTTGAATGGGATGTAGTCGTCGCACACTTCGCATCTGCACGAGTGGGAGGAAGACACGTGAGATACGACTGTCTCCAGATTCCACTTCAATGGACCAAGATGAAGATATGGACGCCAATAACTCACCGCGGGTTGTACAGCAGCTTGAAGCACTCCATGTGGTACGGCTCGTCGTCCTTGATCTGGAACTTCGCGCTTCCGAACGGCTCGTGGCAGCCCGCGCATGTGAAGCAGTTCATGTGGTACGTTTGTCCGGACACGGTGACCCGAGTGCCAGCCCTGAAGAGGAGACCACATCATACAAACCAGAGACAGATTGTGAGTGCAAGCATCTTGCACAGAATGCTGCTTGTCCCAGACGAAGCAGGACGCACATACCCGATGTCATTGTGGCACTTGGTGCACGACACCACGGCCGCAAAGGGAAGGCAGTTCGGGTGGTACGCGTCGCCGTCTTTGATCAGGAACTGGTGCGTCGGGAACGGCTTGCGGCACTTCTTGCACACAAAGCAGTCTGGGTGGTACAGCTGCCCTGACACGGTCAGTCGCGGTCCATTCCTAACGTCGACACAATCCAGCAGACACAGCTTAGCATTCGGCTTGCATGAGCAACAAACCAAGCGCATGCGCGTCGTACCCAATGTCCTTGAAGCACTGCGCACAAGGCACGACCGGTTCCTTTGGGAGACACTCGCTGTGGTACGGCGAGCCGCCCTTGAGCGAGAACTTGTTGGTCGGGAACGTGCGGTGGCACGCCGTGCACGTGAAGCAGTCCGGGTGGTAGATCTGTCCCGACACGCGCAACCGCGGTCCAAACCTGTCGCAAATAAACAGGACACACACACACGCACAATAAACCATCAGCAATCCCGTTTTCGTACACTCCAAGCAGCCAGCTACTAGTGGCAGCAAGGCGGTCCGGCTCAGCCACAAGTACGAGAGCTGCACAAGCCAAACGAAGAGCTCCTCGTATGCGAATGGATGGATGACACACGAACGCACTTGATGTCCTTGCGGCACTTGGCGCAGGACACGACGCGCACGGTCTTGCACACTTGGCAGCTGGCGAGCGCGTCGTCCTCGTTGCGGAACGTGCACGAGTCGCAGCTCCAGGCGGCCATCTTTCTCTCGCTTCTTGTGCTGAGGTTCTGCTTGTTGTTGCTTCTGGTGGAAGAACGCAAATGAATGTGGTCATGAAGCTGGAGACTTCAAAGACGCGATTGCAATTGACATGGAAGAGAGAATGAGATGAATAGAAAGGACAGGAGAACCAGTGGAGCCTGCGGATAGCGACCGAGTGCTCCTATCGTGCGGCACAACATCTCAGTTGAGATGGTGCTGCTCATCGTTCTTATTAGCAGAGGCTGGTATAGTGGGTGCTTTGTTTTGAGTTTGCAAGAAATGATGGCTGAATAAAGAATGACGCACTTTTGAGGGGAGTCACTGTGGCACACATTGCACCTGCCTACTTTTGACAACCATAAGTTAGCCTCTTTGCAGTGTTCTATCGGTTTATATTCGAATCTGGCAGTTCAGAATCGTTTGCATGCACCTGCATTTGTCAACCAAAGTGGATCCAAAAAACCATTTTGAGCACGTCACCAAAATTTGGTAGTCACAAGATCTTGACAGCCACAACAAACAAGGGCAACTTGGTCGAGCAGAAGTGGACAGCAGAGACAGCCTCTGCAGCTGCGTGCGCAAGAGTAAGGCGTGACGACGGTGTTGGCTGCGAAAGCGGAATCGCAAGCAAGAGCGCCAAGAAGATCGCGACAGCCGCGAATGGCCAAGAACGAGATCGCCAAGCATCTGGGGTCTGGCGCTGCTGAAGTGCAACCAGGAGCAAAATGGTGGGAAACGAGGCAATCGCGAGCAAGAATGGAACCACTGTGCTGCTGAGTTGAGTGCGTACGGCGAGCAAAGCATAAAAGGTAAGGAGGACGACGCTCTCTCCAGTAGATTCGTGGTGAGATATGACCATGTGCCTCGTCTGGGACTTCTCGATCATTGTTTCGTGGGTATCCTGAATGTGATGTGACTAATCTCATACACGTGCTCTCGATCTCGCTAGATGAACACACCAAGCAACAAGATCTGTGAGTTTCTCCATGATTCGCCATTGAACGCACGCACCTGGCATTCACTACTACACTCACATTGGACACCGAGCGTCGTCATCAGCAGTCAAGTGGCGCACTCTCACCTTGTCTGGATGCCACTGGAGCACCAACCGACGGTACGCGCGCTTGATCTCGCTCTCGGACGCGTTGCGGGACACGCTCAGCACCTTGTACGGGTCTTCGCGAGATGTACTGGAGGTGTCCGCTGGTACCACCAGCAGGAGCAGGAGGAGCAGCAAGAGCAACTGGTGCGCGGTCTTCTTCTTCATCAACTGTGTCCGATTCTAAACTGCGGCTGCAGTTTGTCTGTAGTTTAGTGCCAACGATTGGATCGGCTCACACGTGAGAGGACCGACTCACTCACTCCGCATGGCTGCATCTACTGCTGGTGTTTCTGTCTCTGACTGGGAACACCAATGCATTCGCAGTTCTCCATTTCACTTCAACCTGCGAAACAAAAGCGCGCGAGTGCTCTTCATTGGATGAATTCCGTCACTTTGATCCACTTGATCAGCGTCATTGGATATAAATGATGCAAAATACTGGATCACAACTGGTCGAAAACAGAACCAGCGTCATGTCATTGGCTATAAACTTCGCACAAAGTTCCCGCGCTTTTGTGTGAAAGTTCCCACACAGCAACCAGCAACAATCAAAGAGGCGAGCAGCACAATCAGCACACAAGCAGAGCAACAGTCATGACAGAAGAGTTCGAGGCGCCGTGGGTCGAGAAGTACCGCCCGCACACGCTGCAGGATGTCGTGGGCAACGCCGACACGATCGAGTGCCTGCGCGCGATGGCCAAGGACGGCAACATGACCAACCTCATCATCTCGGGTCCGCCGGGCACAGGCAAGACCACGAGCATCCTCTGTCTCGCGCGCGAGCTGCTTGGCTCGTCCATGAAGCAGGCCGTGCTGGAGCTCAACGCGTCCGACGACCGCGGCATCGACACGGTGCGCAACAAGATCAAGATGTTCGCGCAGCAGAAAGTGACGCTCCCGCCGGGTCGCCACAAGATCGTGATCCTGGACGAAGCCGACTCGATGACGGGGGCTGCGCAGCAGGCGCTGCGCCGCACGATGGAGATCTTCTCGAGCACGACGCGGTTCGCGCTCGCGTGCAACAACTCGACCAAGATCATCGAGCCGATCCAGAGTCGCTGCGCGATCCTGCGCTTCACGCGCCTCAAGGACGAGATGGTGCTCGAGCGCTTGCTGCAGGTGTGTGTGGCCGAGAAAGTCGGCTACCGGGACGACGGACTCGCGGCGCTCATCTTCACGGCGGAGGGCGACATGCGTAACGCGCTCAACAACCTGCAGGCGACGTACAGTGGCTTTGGCTTCATCAGCGACACGAACGTGTTCAAGGTGTGCGACCAGCCGCACCCGACGGTCGTGCGGTCGATCATCCAGCAGTGCGTCGCCGGCAACATCGACATGGCCGAGAAAGAGGTGATCACGCTCTGGAAGACTGGGTACTCGGCGATCGACATCATCGGCACGGTCTTCCGCGTGGCCAAGTCCTACGACATGGACGAGAAGCTCAAGCTCGAGTTCATCAAGGAGATCGGCACCACGCACATGTGCATCGCGGACGGCGTCGCGAGTTTGCTGCAGATCCACGGGCTCGTCGCGCGTCTGTGCTCGACCGCCACCGCGACCGCGCGGGCATCCTAGATCACGGCACAGCCTGGCGAATCCCCGCATCAAGCCCAGGTGGTGGTGGGGACCAAAGATCACTCCCTAGCAGTAAATATATAATGCCGAGCCGTATGCTATTGCGGTTCATAGTGTATTCGTGTTGAGCTCTAGTCTAATCCGATGGGTGGTGGTCTCTCGCTCAGAGGTGGTGCTTGGCGATCCCGAGCAGACACGTGCCCTTGGTGAGCTTGGACTTGGGGAAGCTGCTCGGTCGGAACGCCTTGCGCTCTCGCAGCGACTCGGAGAGGTCCTTCGTGGCCGACTTGACCGGGTGCCTGCGGTTCGGCAGCATCGCGCAGTTGATCACGCTCTCGTCGTACGGGTCTGGCTGCTGCTCCGTGAACCGCTCAAAGGTGCTGTTGATCCAGACGATAAAGACACGAATGTCAAACCAGTCAGGCACTTATCCGACAGCTCGAATAACCGATGATCAAGTACGCCAAACCTATCCTTGATCGCTCGCTTTGATCGGGTTGTTGGGCTTCCAGGGCTTGAACGTCGACGCCTTGGCGGTCGCGCGCTCCTTCGGGTTCATGAGCTCGAGCGCACCGGGAGCCTTGACGATGCACGTGTCGTCCCAGCCGAGCATCCTCGGTGCCGCGATGTGCTCGTGCGCGTCAAAGTAGTCGACGCCGGTCGCAGTCGACTTGAACGCCTTCTTCTCGCCCATGATCTGTCGGTGCTTCTCCAGATCCTTTCGGGTCTCCTGCCGCTCGGACTCGAACTCCGCGGGGATCGCCGGGATGGTGCTGCCGCCGATCATCGTGCCTGCGTACCCGAATGTGCCGCGCTTTGTCAGGTTTGTCAGGATGTTCTTTTTCTGGCATGAATGACAAAGAGACAACAAAAGCGCGTGGGTTAATAATGCAGTCGAGAGTAACCCGATTTCCGAACAAGGGAGAGAACGAACCTCGAACACCTCGACTTTCAGGTTCGATCGCGCCTTGGTGTTCTCTTCCTGGGCTTTCTTGATATCCTCTTCGTCGCGCTCATACTTGTCGAACGCGCCAAAGTAGTCCCCAGAGCTCGTGCTGCATCGCACACACACACAAGTACCAACAACAACAACAAAACCGGTTAGTAGAGACAGACAGCATCCTTTGGAGAAGCGAAGGAGCTCGACGACGACGTACTGCTCTTTTGTCGGTGACGAGAACGCGAAGCCGCTGGGCTTGACAAACTTCTTGGTGTTCTCGAGCCGGTGCTTGGTCTCGAGCTTGTACGGCTCGGTGTACTCTCCCGGGATGCCCTCGAGCTTGCGGAAGCCGGGACCGAGCGTCGCCGCGACCGCCCCCTTCTTGCCTGGACACGTGAGGAACGGCTTGAGGTCGCCGCCGAGCCCGCGGTCCTTGGGTTTCTTCTGCGTGTACGGGTCGCCCACGCTCACGAACGACGGGTCGCTGAAGCCGCCGTCGCGCGAGGGCTTGTCCATCGTGCTGTGCTGTGAGCGCGCCTCTCTGGCGACTCACTCCTCTGCGAGCTGTGGTGCAATCGCTCGCCGCTTCCAAACTCTTGAATAAAGAGTGCATCGATAAGGCCATGCATGCATGCCTCATCATCCATGATTGTCAACAGTCCGAAATTGGATCGCTCGCTCTAAATATACGCTGAAATGGAGAGGTTGTGTTTCAGGAAATAAGGTGGGAGGCTGCAACATAGAGAGTTGCTTTTTTGTGTCAAATTGGTGCGCTTCGCCAAACTCGGAAATCCGAGTCACGCAGCGAACACGAGCTGCTCAAATGATGGTTTGACTGGCCACTCACTGGTTGTACTGGCTGGCAACCCATCCAGGCAACCCGCTGACCTTATACTCTGTATCACAAGCACAATCGAGCTGCGTTTGGATGCATGTTCTCTTTGTTTTCGCTGTTGTCATCGAAGCACTCACACATACAGTTCCAGAGCCATAATCACAATGCAAACTACAATACCACCTGACTGACTGCTTGCCTCCCTGGCTGTCTATGCATCCAGCCCGTTGCTGCGCACGACGTCGCCGAACCAGATGGCCGACTTCTTTGGCACGCGCTCCTGGGTCTCGTAGTTGACCCAGTGGAGACCAAAGCGCTTGCCGTAGCCCTCGGCCCACTCGTAGTTGTCGCAGAACGACCAGGCAAAGTACCCGCGCACGTCCGCACC
>JAASFO010000042.1:0-54681 GCA_023333815.1 Globisporangium recalcitrans
GCGACTTCCAGGTCACGATCGAGAAGGCGGTGCGTTATTTACTGCGTTTTTGAGTAGGCTCGTGCTGCTGCTGTGATAGAGAGAGAGAGAGAGAGAGAGAGAGAGAGAGAGAGTGTGTGTGCTGATCCTAAATGCGTGGATGCTGCTGCTATTCTAGTTGGCTCGCGATTATCCCGAGGTGGAGAAGTTCCGATGGATCCACCAGCTGGACTTTGCCACCTCCGGGCTCATGTGCGTCGGCGTCGAGCGCGAGTACGTTGCCCATTTCTCTCTATTGTCAGTCTGCCCATGCGTGTCCTAACAAGCACACTCTCTATGCGTCCAACAACCCAGTGCGACGGCGCTCGCGTGCCGACTTTTCCGCGAGAAGCGCGTGCAGAAGGAGTACCTGGCGGTCGTGCGCGGTCACCTGCCGTTCCACCCGGCAGACTACATCAAGTCTCTCTCAGAAGGACATTCTCGAGAGAAGAAGGACGTCCAGGAGGACAAACAGAGTCGCAGTGTGAAGCTCTGCACGCTGTCCAAGCTCGGGTGGCTCATCCAGGACACGGAGGAGTTTGAGCGCCTGAAAGGTCAGCAGAAAGGCTCGCAGGCGCACCAGAAGGACCCAAAGTACCCGCGCGGCGTGCACCACGGACCCTCGCTCTTCCACATGGAGAAGTCGCGGATCATGAAAGAGCGGAAGGCGCAAGGCGTGCCACTGACCGAGGACGAGCAGGCTTTCATCGCGCTCAAGTGGCGCGACCTGCCGCGAGACCAGCAGGAGCCCTTCAAGCAGCGCGGACAAGCCGACAAGGAGCGCTTCGTGAGCGAACTGACGCAGTTTCTCGACGCTGAGCGGGAGAAAGTCGCCAAGAAGCGCAAATACGAGACTGTGGAAGGCAAAGAAGACGCTACGCAAGACAAGGATGAGCCCGTCGCGTACGTGTTTGACGACCGCATCGCCGAGCCGAGCGGCGAGCTCTTCCGCATGCAGATCGGCGATGACGAGACTCCGGGAAAGGCGTCGTCGACGATCGCGTTCGTGCTCGGCCACGGCACGCGCACGATCAACAGCAGCGAGGAGGAGCCCGTGACGAAAGTGCTGCTGCGGCCGCTCACGGGGCGTCGCCACCAGCTGCGTCTGCATCTCGCGCACAACGGGTTCCCGATCCTGGGCGACGTGACGTACGGCGACGAGAGCGACGACTCGCAGCGCATGATGCTCCACGCCTGGAAGCTCTGGCTCATGGCGCCGCCCGAGGTTCAGGTACTGGACTTGTGCTGTGTGATTCGTGTGACGGCATTGCTTGACATCAAATGGACTGAGTTGTCTTGCTGTCTTGTTGTTTGTTGTTTGTGAACCTAGAAACAGTACGGTGATCTCTTCTTTGCGAGTCCAGACCCGTTTGAGGACATTGTGCCGAGCGAGCGCGAGATCACGACCATGACGTACCACAGACAGAAGAGGCAGAAGCAGCAGGAGCATAGAGAGACCACCGGAGATGCAGAAGAGCAGCTTTAGATGTGGGACTTTAGGCTTAGACGCTCTCTCTCTCTCTCTTTAGGCGCCGGCGTCGTGCAGCTGCTGGAGCACGTTGCGCACGTCCAGAGTCGACGGGTGCTCGGATCCCTAAGGATCAGCCACCAACACAAGACACAAGGGTCAGTATCCCTGTCATCACCACTTTGCCAGCTTGATCGCTCGAAACACAGCACTCACCAGGTTGTCGCTGTAGACGTCGAGGGACTTGTTGACGAACATCTTGGCCAGCGTGTGGTCCCCGAGAAAGAGGAACACGCGACCGCCTTGTCGTGCGCGGGCTTGAGCTGCTGCAGGAAGCAGAGCTCTTCGCTCTCCTTGCGCAGCTTCTCGCACGGATCGTCTGCGCTTTGGACGGAGCCGTAGCCAGCAGGCGTGAACCGGTTGCTGGACGCCATTATCACACTTTCAGTCGTCTTGAGCGTATCGTGTGGACTTTGTGCGGGTGCTCCACCGTGTCATGACCAAGAGCTATCGATCGATTGCGAAACGACGCGCGTTTCGGATTCCCACCGCCACCATATAGACCGAATGCATGCGGAGGATCAGATCGGACACTTTGGTTTGTCAAAGCGCAAATCCTGTATGACAAGGGCAAGCTCGGCTCCTAGATGCTGCGTCTTAGTTGGTCCTGCTCGTACAGTACTTGCTGCATAGCGCCATCGCGAGGCAACATGTCGAGCAGCTGAAGCGCTGACTTCTTCCCATCCATCCATACGGTAGCGTGGATCCACGTTGTCACCCACCCGAAGCGAGTCGAGTCCTTCGTGGCAATGCTGGTGCAATCAGTGGCAGGAGGTCAAAGGCGCTATGCTCGTTGTGTCCCTTGTCACCAATATTGACGTGTCTCGAAGCTCAGTCCCCAGTTGACATCGTCGGACACTCCCGAGTCAGCAAGACGCTGGTGGCGAAGAGACGATTCCTCATGTGTGGATTGGTAACGATGACAGTCTTCACAAAGCGCCAACCAGCAGTCGTATAGTGTTGCCACCCTTTTGATCATCGGACTACCGACTGTGAGTATTACAGACCACAACTCGCATCGCAGTGAGTTGAGAGCAGAGACCCATCTCCTTCGAGTTGAAGTGACTCTGCATTTCTCCACCAGAGCATTTCAGAATCAAAGTCTGGGACGGGACTGAACTTTGAAAGCAACAACCCACCCAAGAGAGCAACACAATCGCGCGCTCTCTTCACCTCTCGGACATCAGTCAACGAAGTACCTACTACAGCGAAGTACAGTGCAGTAAGTCCTCGCACCACACAAGTCACCTAACACTCCGAAGCAGTGCACAACCGAAATCCACTTGCTTGACACCTGGCGCCATAGTCTCTGTCGTCCTTCTTCTCCATACGGCAGAGTGTATCCATGTTGGCACCCACGACAAGGCGAGTCCTGCGTGGCGATCTGGTGCAATCAACGGCACGAGTTAGTGCATGAGATGGACACATCCATCCCGTTGATCAGGCAGCTTTGGATCTCTGTCATACCAGCTGCGCTGGGTGGGTGTGCAACTCATGAAGAGGCACCGGCAATATGCGTACATGCTGCAGTGCAGAGGACTGTTGTGACAACCCATGTGTGTTGTATCAGGTGCTGACATTGCCGATTGACATGGTTCATGCACATTTGCCACGCTCTGTCTGGCGAGACCGAACGTTTGGCGTTGAGCTCACCAAGCAAGGCATTAGAACAGCAGTCACAGCCGAGTCCAAAAGACATGGGGCTCCAGTCATGCCAAATGAAACAAAACTCGCATCTCTTCAGTGTCTCCCTTCAGTTCGATGTGCACAAATTGCGGCAGGATCCCACACGTGGCCATTTATCTGCACGCCTAGCCAGATTTGTATCCCACAGCCAGATTGATGAACAGATGATACAGGCTGGACAATGCTGATCTATCAAGTGCGAATGCGCAGCCAGATGATTCCTCCAGGCACGAGTGGTGTCCGCTTTGACTAGAGTCCGTCGTCATAGCAGATGCTGCATTGCATTGAGGAGAAGTGAGAGAAAGGACAGAAGACGTCTGACTTGAGGAAGCCACTCGAGGCAACTCGAAGGGGACCCACGCACGCGCCACTCGCAGCTATAAGATGACCGTCTCTCTCTCTCTCTCTCGTTCTCTCTGGCGCCTGATCACGAGGGACTATCGCTCTTGACACGAATCAGACACTGGTCCAGTTCGTGAGTTCGGGTGGGCGAGCGTGGCTCTGCACTGCTCATTCTCCGATTCACTCCATCGTGCACACACGAGCAAGCGCATACGCTCGGACACAATCAAAGCCCAGCCGACCGCCACTCCATGATCACCACCAACACCCCCAGCTCCATGACCACCAGCTCAACGAAGCCAACGCCAAGCGCGGCCGCTGAGAGCATGACCTGTGACCCCGTGGAGATGTGGATGAGCCCCATCTCGTTCGACGGACAAGGGGGTTTCGACAGCGCTGTGCTCAGCCCCGAAGACGAAGATATTGATGCACTCAGAGTGACTCTCCTCGACTTCGCATTTGAAGTCCGCACTGTGTCGCAGCCAGTCCGAGAAGCGCCAGCAAACAACAGAGGAAGCGAGACACGACCACACACACGACGAGAGAGCTCTAGAGACAGCGAGAGGAAGAAAGTCGGAGCAGCAGAGGAATGAGAGACATCGCATTTACTACCACTAGCACATTTAGTTCAAATATGTTTGCACGGATGTTTGATGGCTGCTAGCGAAGGCAAGTCCGTGATGATTTGGTACTCTCATCAAGTCCTGATTCCTTTCGCAACGACGGCCATCAACTAACGAGCCACTCGCATCAAAAACCAGCAGTGCGAAATGAAACCGCAGTCTCTGCTCGCGATTCCGAGCAGACGGGAAGCGCAGTTGAGTTGAAGTCTCCACCGCCCATCTCTCTCGAGTTGAAGTGGTCTCTCATCTGCCTTATGGTATCGAAATCTGGGGTGGGACTGCACTTTTGGCAGAAACCATAGTGACTCTTTTGCTCTGAGCCGCTTTCTTCCCTCTCTCTTGTTGAGACATCAAGCAACTCCATACCTGCTCTAGCACATGTGGCGGAGCTGATCTGGGAAGCAGCGTGGAGTGGTTTTGCTGCTCTCTCGTGTCGCTTGTGATGGCACGCACACCGATGTGACGACAACTGAAGAGTTCCGTCTAGGCAGCGAGCACCTGGTCGCATTTGGTCTTGCAATTGACCCTGATGTCGAGCCATCGCCATGTACCCTACTTCCGGCTGTGCGCATGGACTTCTGAAGTGGTTTTGCTTGGAAAAAGCGTGACACGAGACAGGACGGAATATGGTCCACACGCGAGTGCCTAACCAGAATCGATCTCGCTGGACTTAACTGGAGTCGATCCACACAACGCGTCGACGTCTGGAGGCGGTCAGGCGTCGAAGGTTCAACGCATTCCTAGGAAGCAGCATCCACTTGTACGGCAGGTACCGAGTTGCTCTGACACTCCAGCGGGTCGACATGCTTCGCGTCGCCCTCCTTATCCTATCGTTCGAATACTGTTGTGGTTCTTTGGAACGAAGGCACTTCGTCCAACGCTCTCGCCTCATTTTCACACACAACTGCTGAGAGGGCTTCCAGCATGGGTTGCCCAGCGAAACCTATGTACACTCCTACTGTGTGGCGTACTAGAGAGAAGGGAAGATGCTGCCAGCAGAAGGAGCATGTAGATACACTCCACTACCGCTCATTCTCTTTGACTATTGCGTGTGAGAGTAGCGGTGGTAAAGCTGTCTGTCCTCTCTCTCTCGTTCACTGGGCAGTCACACAGTCGATCAGGCACCTCATTCCTCAATTCACCGAGTCACACACAAGTTTCGGTCTTCTGTCCCATATCACCACCCAAGACACGCAATGCACCACTGGACATCCTCGTCCGACCTCATCTCGATGGACGTGTTCTCGACCCCACTCTGGGTCGACACCGTGACGCTCGACATGGACGCCAAGAGCCTAGACGAGATGCTGTCATTCGGCTCGCCGACGTCGCCGATGGCGATGACTTCTTCAAAGACCATGTCGAGCGACCTCTTCTTCCTGGAAGACGCCGCGATGCTCGACTTTGACGACGCGTCCTTCTGGGACACAACTACCACCACCACCACCACTAGCAGCAGTGACGACGACAGTTGTGTCAGTGCTGCGTCATCATCCGAGTCGACCAAGCAGCAGCTGCTCGAAATCGACGGCTCGCGGGTCATGGTCGAGCTCAGCGACGCAATCATCGTTGAGCAGAAGCCCGCGACGTTGAGTCTCGAGCCGTCCTCCAAGCACGAGGAGCCGCCGCCGTCGCTGACATCAGCAACGAGGGAAAGAGCTGCAGCCAAGAGGACCAAGAAAGAGCTTTCCTCACCGAAAGCGACCAAGACCTCCTCGCCATCGTCGTCACCGCCAGTCAAGGCGAAGAGCCAGCGCAAACACAAAGACGCCGCAGACCCGAAGGCGCGCGTGCACCAGCGCAAGACCAAGCAGCGCGGTTACGAGCGCAGCTACCGCGGTCGTCTGCGCGACCAGCGCTGCCAGGACGAGTTCGAGTGGCTGCGCTGGGAAGCCGAACTGCGCCAGGTGCTCTCTCGCAAGCGCGCACTGCTGCTTCCTCCCCAGGGAGACCAGGACAAGACGAGTCCGCTCGAGCAGCTTGTTCACGAAGAGCGCGCGCTGAAAGAAGAGCGAGTGTACTTGCAGTGCATCTGCAAGTGGCTCGAAGCGCTCGACATCTGGGGCGTCGAGACCGAGGCGAGTCGCAACATCCGCTACGAGATCAACGCGCTGCCGCAAGTCCGAGGGATGCCAGAGTTCTCGGGTTTCTCTTGGTGACATTGTCCAGCGTCAGTCTTGATCGCTTTCCGTACCTTTTTGTACATCGCATGGCTCCACAACCAAGAGCTACGAGTTGAGGTTAGCAGCATTCCCGCATATTGTCAGCTTTAGCTGAAACACGAACGCGCTTTTGGTCGGGGTATTACTTACCCTGAGCAGAATGGCGTTCTTACCTTGTGAAATCTCCACATATCTTGCTGCGCGATCAGTATTCCTTTCCGATTCTCTCTCTCTCTTTCAGATATCCTACAGCACCAAAGTGGAAAACTGGGGTCGACTCAAGGCTGCGAGAGGTGGATTGTGAGAGCACCTGCCTCTGTTGTTCTATCGCAATGTCGGACTCAAGTCGGTACCTGCGTGCAACAGCACAACATGCATATGGCTCTTTCCCGCTTCGGTTTCATGGCAGTACCCGACTGGCAAGCGTGGCAATTTCCTTGTATTGCACAACCAGATCTCCAAGGAGCCACATTACCCAGACATGACGCACAGCTCCACTCGAGAGCTCCTCCTGCTTGCTCACGACCAACGGACGACTTGCTTCCCTGGCTGGCTTGCTGGCTGGCTGGCGCGATGTGCAGGAACGCACATGAAGGAGTGGTGAGGGAGGCCATTATAGCCGACAGTTGGACGCATTTGATGACCCAGACACCGATTCGGTCCTTTTATGCGACAGAAACAAATAATACCCATCTCCATCTCAGAAAGACAGCGATGTGTCCACCTAGACTTCTGAAAAGAAGCGAATGCATAAAAAGTGCACGATCAGAGTTGCATGCGGAATGGGAACTTTGCTCAGCAGACCGAGCAGAGCACCAGCGAACGCCATGAGCCAGCTACAACAGTACCCAGCGCTTATTGTGCTGTGGTCAGGCATGGAGAGAAGGATCTGGCGGATGGGGTGCTCAAGTGACGACGCCAAATGCAGAGTTGGACGCCACTCGGTACCTGCGTGCATTTTCTCGCGGTCGATGATTGATGAGGCTTTCAGCGCAGTCCCACATCACAAACACGATCATAGTATCAGAGCTTCCAGTAAACTCAACTCGTACCACACGAAGTCAGGACCCTGGAGGTGGTGGCACGCAATACAGCAGTCACAATGTCTATACTGCTTTTAGTTTCTAGTTTAGTGGGTCTGTGTGGAAATATGAATCTGCTATGGCGCAAAACATGCTCGGAGGTACTACTTCCGATAGTGGCAGAAGCGCAAAGCGAGTGAGTGGGTTTGGCTGAGCAGACTGTCTGCTGGGACGACGATGACAATGGTTACGATGACCTCCTGGAGTTTTTTCAGTTCACCACGTAAAGTTGACGAAAGCGGGGCTGTACGGCAGTTTCTGGAGCGCGTTGATCTGGTAGCGGATCGAGCGGCTCGCCTCTGTCTCCCCTCCCCACATGTTGAGCGCGCCGATCCACTTGTCCAGCGCGGTCCAGAGCGCCTTCTCCTCTTGCAACGCGCGCAGCTGGCGCGCCGTCTCGATGCATTCAAGCGCGAGGCTGCTGTTCGAGTCTGAGCTCAAGAATAGCGTGCAGGTCTCTGGCGCGCGGGCGGCGCTTTTCTGACCCAGCATGGCGCGTAGTTGCGCTTCCAGCGTCATCCAGAGCGCTTCGTCTTCGGCGCGCTTAGCGCGCAGTCGTCCACGGTACGTGCGCTCGTAGCCGCGTTGCTTGACCTTGCGCGTTTGCAGCTTGAGCTCTGCTGTGGTGGACTTGGCGGTCGCGGTGCTGCCGCTGCTGTCAAGAGCACAAAGACGCGGCTTCCTCAAGCTCGCGCTGGGGTTCTTAGCTGGTCGTCTGTGCGCTCGAGGTGGCGACGACTGCGCGCCTGACGCATTATCCGCGACTGGAGCGATGGTCGTGCTGGACAGCGCCTCCATCGAGAGAAAGTCGGCGCTGCTTTTCTCTAGCGCCTGGGCGAAAAATGGACCACTCGATGCTGCTGGTGGTGGTGACGTTGTTGGGGTGGTCGTCGTAGCGTCCAGGTCGCTCACAAACAGCGAGTTGCCAAAGTCGAGCGCGGCAAAGTCTTCTAGCGTGGTCTTGGACTGGAAGAACGCGATCGTCAGCGTCGATGGAGACGCAGTCGAGTCGTCCGTGTTGCAGTTGGCATCGTTCGTGAGCTCTTCGTTAGAGCTGCACGAGTCGAGCCAGAGTTCGAGCGGGTCCCAGTTGTTGGACATGAAGGTGGATGTAGGTGATGTGGACGCAGACGACTTGGATGTTGGCGTGGTCGTACTCGCGCTCATTGAGTGAGCGACGGAGTAAGGCGCGAGGGGGCTTGCTTGGAAAGGTGGGAAGTTGTGCGCAAGTTGGCGAATTGAGTAATGAGACAAAGAGACGCCACGCTGGACTCGACTGATTGAAGCTGAATGGACTGAGCAGTTAGTTCACTTTCGTCCATCGTGGTCAGGTGTGAGCGAGAGACGGCTGTGGAGCTAATCGCGAGGTCTGACAAGGATGCAGATACTTTCGCGCGGTCCACAACGCGACGACAACTCGAGTCGCATTTCAACACGGAGCAGCGCTGACGAGCGTACAGTGCACAAGAGCAGGGACGACGCGGGTCTCTTGCTTGAGAAGCGGTCAGGCAGATCGCTCGCAGTACTCGACGCGAAGATGCTCGCGTCCGACTTTTGAGCTGAATTTGCCCAGCTTGAGCGCATTTCGGTAGTGCCCACAATCGTCTCGTTGTAGTTGAGGTGCTTCAAGAGAACACCTGCGTCGTAGGCTGCGCATTTCACCTTCGCTATGGCACTATACACGACACATCTGCGCCTGACTACCCCAGATCTGGATCTGGCTGAGAGAGAAGGAGCAGCAGTGTCACCTCATCACCAACCGAGACCTCAAGAACTCAGTCATTTCATTTATTCCGAGTTGTTTTGAGAGTGGTGGTGGTTTTTGTTTGATGCACCACTTGATCTTCGCTGATTGGCTGGCTGGTTGGATGCAACAGCAAATACAAACTCCAAGATGTAGGGTCTTCTAATGAGGAGGGGTGAGCAAATGATCTTCTTTTTTGTTGTGCACTTCGATCTCACTTTTCAACAGCACCAGTCGACTCTCCGAGTCGAGCGTGACGCAGCAGCTGCAATGTGGTCGAACCAGAAGGGCGAGTCGCGCGGACTCTTCCCCGGCCGCGCGACGCTCGGGCCGCTCTTCCTCATGAGCGCGACGCCCGTGGTGGCCGTGCTGCTCACGCACCTCTTCGTCTCGCACCGCGGATCGCTGCAGTCTTTCCTGGATGCGGGCGAGTCGCTCTCCGAGATCTGGCCGAGTCCGTTCGACCCGACGGCTTGGAAGCTCATCGCGAGCTTCCTGGGCACGCAGCTGGTGCTCATGCGCGTTGTCCCTGGCAAGACGTCGTTCGGACCCGTGACCCCCGGCGGCAACGTCCCGCAGTACAAGAGCAACGGCTTCCAGTGCTTTGTGCTCTCGATCGCACTCTTCTTCGCCGGCGCGTTCCACTGGGAGCTCTACAACGGCGGCATCGTGTACGACTACCTGCCGCAGATCATCTCGGCCATGAACGTGTTCAGCTACGTGTTCTGTCTGCTGCTGTACGTGAAAGGCGCGTTCCTGTGGCCGTCGTCGAGCGACTGCGGGTCCTCTGGCAACCCGGTGTTTGACTTCTACTGGGGCACAGAGCTGTACCCGCGCATCTTTGGCTGGGACGTCAAGCTCTTTACGAACTGCCGAGGCGGGATGATGTTCTGGGCGATCGGCATCCTCTCGTATGCGTGCAAGCAGCGCGAGCTCCTTGGGGACGTGAGCGACTCGATGGTCGTGAGCGTCGCGCTGCAGCTCGTGTACATCGCCAAGTTCTTCTGGTGGGAGTCCGGGTACATGCGCAGCATCGACATCATGCACGACCGCGCCGGGTACTACCTCTGCTGGGGGTGTCTCGTCTGGGTGCCCTCGGTGTACACGTCGCCAGCGATGTACCTGGTGCAGAACCCGATCCACTTGGGACATCTCCAAGCGCTGACCATCTTTAGCATGGGCGTACTCATGGGTGAGCTACGTTGATTGCATGCATATATCTGGCACCGGGAGTATATAATAGTCCCATGCTGACTAACTATGTTGTGAACAAACTGTGGCTAACGCTGTATGCTTAGTCTGGGTCAACTACGACGCGGACCGCCAGCGCCAGGTCTTCCGCGAAACTCAAGCCAACGGCAGGACGGTGAGCGTCTGGGGCAAGCCGCCGCAGTTCATCGTGGCCAACTACGTGACGGAGAAGGGCGAGAAGAAGCAGAGCCTGCTGCTCACGAGCGGCTGGTGGGGGATCTCGCGCCACTTCCACTACGTGCCGGAGATCCTCGCGGCGCTCTGCTGGACGCTCCCCGTGCTCTTCTCGAGCGCCGTGCCGTACTTCTACGTGGTCTACCTCACGATCCTGCTCACGGACAGGGCGTTCCGCGACGACGCGCGCTGCTCGCACAAGTACGCGAAGGACTGGAAGAAGTACTGCGAGCGCGTGCCGAACCTCATCCTGCCAAAGCTCTTCTAAGTGCTAGTGTCGAGAAGTCCAGTGTGATCCAGTTTCCGTGTTGTGTGAGCCAACTTCCAGCGTTGGTCGATTATGCTTCCGTAGCTTGTCTGCACACAAACTGGTTTATATTCCTTTGAGATTACCTCGCTCTACTACTTGCTCCTCTATCAAAACAACCACGACTCAGCCACCACCACCACATACTTACAAAGCACACCCACCCGACAGGACCTTGTTGCGTCTTCTCTCACTGGAAGATCTGCTGCGCCAGCTGGTAGAGCAGCACTGCGAACGCCAGCACCCCAAACACCAGCACGCCGTAGACGCACTTGAGGCTGCTGAAGCGACCCGAGTACACGTTTGGCTCGGGGAACTGCCTGCTCGCCTGCAGCTGCAGCAGCGCCGGCGCGAAGAACGCCACGTACACGCCCGACATGCCGCTGAACTGGAGCGTGATCGACAGGTCCGACACGAAGACCGAGATGAGCAGCGGCGGGATGGACGCGCCGAAGCGACAGACCATTTTCCAAAACTGCTTGCCGCCAACAGCGTTCACCCAGGACTTGGGCACCACCGCCGCCATATTGTCGCCCAGCGTGACCGAGATCAACGGGTAGACGCTGAGCGTGTCGAGCGCCGGAAAGATCACGACGATCGTCGACATGATCTTGGCCCAGAACGGCAGCAGCGACGCCGACTGCGCGAGCCCCCACGTGAAGTCGGCCCAGTTCAGGTTCACGCTCGACGCGATCTTGGGTCCAAAGTAGAGCGAGCAGACGGACCCCAAGCAGATGTAGAAGAGCAGCGTCGTGAGCAGCGTGCTGCCGAAGATCGCGTGCGACTTGCGCTGGTTCGGCTTGCCTAGTGGCGCGAGCAGACCGGGCACCGAGTGCTGGAAGAGCTGCGAGAACACACCCGTGCTGAACATCACGCCAAAGCCAGAGAGGTCCACCAGGCGGTAGTCGCTGATGTACGGCGGTTGCGCTACAGAGGCGGCTTCGGACGAAATGCCGCTGTCGTACGGGTCTGCGTACATGGCGTAGGACGCGCTCGCGATCATGATGAGCAGCGCGCCGAAGCGCACGATCGACATGAGCAGCTGCACGTGGATCTGCTCCGTCAGGTCCGAGCACGAGAGCGGGATCACGATCACCGCAAACACGCCCGCGGCGTGCAGACTCGTGATCTCCACGCCGCCGATGCTCGTCACCTGCGTCAGGAAGCTGTTGACAAACACCTGCGAGTAGCCCAACAGGCCGCCGTACATGAGTCCCAGCAGCGACAGCTGGTACATGCGCGAGCCAATTTTGCCCAGGAAGCGGTCGCAGAGCTGCGTGACTTCGGGGAAGTCGTCGAAGCTCTTCAGCGCAGCGTCATCGTCGATAAAGAGCCGCGACGTCTCGTTGATGAACGCGACCACGGACGCCTCTCTCGCGCGCGCCACGCTCTCCGAGACCCACATGACCGTCATGTACGAAATGAGCGTCACGAGCATGATCATGAGGTTGCTGAGCACCAGACCCGCGCGGTAGAATGCGTACGGGATGCCGAGCGAGCCCACGCCCAGGATGTAGTTGACCGTGAACGCGTACGCGACGAGCGGCGAGTACTGCGCCGAGATGTCGCTGCCGTCGTCATACGCGCCAGCAGCAGCGCCAGCAGCACTCCGGTTCCTGGACGAGAGCGGCAGCGACAGCGACATCTTGCGGTGCAGCAGGCGGTGCGCGTTGCGCGACGAGCGCGTCTCGCCGTGGTCCTCCCATCGACCCTCTTCCTCGCCGTGGTTGTCGTACACGGCGCTCCAGTCCATCGCGATCCAGACAGGCAGCAAGACGGCAGGCAGTAGACGAAGAGAATGCGTGAGTGCGGCGGCTGCAGACGAACGAGGGATCAGTGAGCAGCAGCGACAGGAGGAAGCGCTGGAGCTCTGAGCTGCTGGAGCAGGATGACGCAATGCAGGAGCGCTTTGTGTGCAAAGACGGCACAGTCAGTGCTCGAAAAAAAACACTCACTCATCATCCTAACACACAACAAAAAGAGGCAAAATATGGTTCGCGGTGATTGGTGGATAAAGAGAAGCAGAGGGTCCGCTGATTGGCTGTAAAAAGTGACTCGCCTTCACACTCTGCTTTGATTTGCTATCAGGAAACGACGCGATGCTTGACTTGGATCTGAACTCCAATGAGAACTCGCAATGAGAACTCGCAATGAGTACTCGCAATGAGAACTCGCAATGAGAACTCGCAATGGTCGAAGCTGTCAGCGATCACGATTCATGCAGTCGGATGGCTGCACTTGACGCAACTGCGCCAAGGCGGGCTCGCGAAGGCTGAAGCGGCTGCGATGCATGAAAAAGCATGTGAGTGCGTATGAGCATGGATCGATTTGACGGCGACAGGCAGCGGAGTGAATCATGAGCCGCCACGGGAATGTAAGTGAGCTTATAGTATTCCAATTCATGAACCTGAAGAGTTGTTCTCCTAGAGTGAGGTCAGCGTCGAGACCATTGCGCCGAACGCCATCGTTGCCGCCACCACGAGAAACGAACTGCTTGTGTTGACGGGAGCGCTGCTGGTGCTGGTGGATGCCGAGATGTCCGCTGCTTTGGTGTACGGGTACGCGATCTTCTGGCGCACGTGGCACTGTTCGGCAAGTGGAAGCAGGACGCCTTCGCAGCACTCTTGAACGAGCCCAGACTCGTCGCCAAGATCGTCGTCAGGTTGCTGGACGTGTACGAGACAGACATGGGCGAGCCACCGTCATAGCTCGAACTCCCTGGCGACGGAGTGGATGGCGTCATGAACGCGGACATGAACGCATCGTAGACGCCGACGTAGGTCAGCAGAGGGTTTGTGGCCAGGGTCAGCCACTCGATGAGCGTGTCGCCCTGGACGCACTTGTCTGCTGCAAACAGATTCGACAGCGGCACGCTGGTAGTCCCTCCACCCGTGACCATCGCGTAGCTCTTCACAATCAGGTAGTCGCGCACGTGCTGGAGCAGCAAGTCCACTGGCTGGAAGCAGATGCCGATGTCCGCGGAGCTGGAGAGCGGGAGCATGGTCTTGGCGCCAAGTGTGTTGAGGAACGAGCTGCCGGCCATCGCATCGCACACTTGGGCGTTTGGGATTTGACCAAAATCGTCATGTCCATCTGCGAATCGCCAACTGCTGAGAGCAATGACAATCCGCAGTATTGGGACGTCGCAGTAGAAGTGGAACTGGTGGTGGTGGTCACCGTCTTCTGTGCGCAGATGACGTTGCCGACGTACTGCAAGAGCAGGTCGACCATTGTCTTCAGGTCGTTGCCGAAAGCCTCGGCGATCTTCGCTGCGAGCGCGTCGCAGCAGCCGCCGGTTGTCGCCAACGCGCGGACAACAATGTCCACAAAGCCGTCCAAGACGCAGGGGATGATCGTGTCGTTGTAAACCGGACAGATCGTGTTCTTGAACGCGTCAGCCGTCATCATCGTCGGCTGGTCTGTCGACGACACGGTGGAGTTCATGGTCTTCAAGCACCCGGAGAGCGTCGTCGAGGACACCGCCTGGGTGTACACGGTCATCGGATCGATCGCCGCCGCGCACTGCGAGAGCCGCGGCAGGTTCGCGTCCACGCTCGCAAACACTTGGTCCAGAGGCAGCTCATCCAGGGTCTCCTGTGGGAGCACGTTCATGGCCACAAGCGCCAACATGAGCGGGCTGTCCTAGTCTGCCAGCGTCTTGCACGTTGCAGCTTCGACGGAGGCGAATGCACGATGCTGCTGAGAGAACAACGGCAGGCTTGTTGATGCTGCTGCGAGGAGGAGCGCCGCGAGAGATCCGCGTCTCGCCGTGTTTGTGTGTTTGTTTGCTGCTCACTTGAGCTTCTCTTGTGAGTGTCGAGTATTCGGAAATGAGTTGTCGACTGGACGAGCAGCGAGCGGTGGTGGATCATCAGTCCAGGACGTGAGGATGTCGAAGCAGGTCGCGCAGGTTTGTTGTTCTCTCTCTCTATCTATCTATCTATCAGCCGTCTTCCTTGCTTTCTGATCCTTCTCCTCATGGCTGCGGCTACTCGACTTGGTGGCGTTGCTCGTGTGCTGACTACAGTGTCTGTTGGTTGGGATAAGAAATGCGCCACTGGGCGATTCACCTGAGCCTGTCCGGATGCACGTAACAATAGAAAAATCATACTCGCATCCACACACAACCAACCGATTTCCAGCTTCTCATACAGACTGGGAAGCCAACCACTTCCAAAAGAAGAACAAGAAGCATACTCTCTCATACATGCACAACGAAAAGTCGCCGACAATCTATTGATCGTCGTTAGCAGGCGCCTCGGCTGCCTCGATCGGCGCATCAATCGGTGCGTCTTCGTCCTCGTTCGCGTCGTCTTCGTCACGGTTGCGGAACCGCGGGTTCTCCTCCTCCTATAGATACACACACACAGACACGACCTCAATCAGATATGTAGACGAGCAACAGTCCAACTCGCATGCATCGTATTCGTACCTGTCGCTCGGCGTCTGGCGACTGGCGCTCGCTGTTGTGCTTGCGCACGACCGGTGGCTCGTCGACCGAAATGCTGTCGCCTCTCGATCTCTTTCTCGGTGCAGCTGTGCGTCTGAAGTGGTGGCCGTCGGCGACGTCGCTGCGACCGTAGCCGCCACGACCCGGGTCGTACTCGTCCTTGGAGCGACGGTCGTCGCGCACCTGGCCGCCCGAGAGTCCGCGGCCAAACTGCCGCCCCTCTTTGAACCCGCCGTCCATCTCGCAGCGCACCACGCGGTTGTCCAGCTTGGTCTCGCTAATGAAGTTGGAGCACGCGATGGCTTCGTCATGCGAGCTGAACCTGTTGATTCGAGTACACGGCGGTTAGACACACACACACAAGAGATATTTACACATATAGACAGCGAGGGACGCACTCGACAAAGCAGAAGCCGCAGGGCGTCTTCTTGAAGCGGTCGAGCCCCATGATGACGCGCGTGACCGTGCCGACGCGCGAGAAGAGCTCGTAGATCTGCACTTCGGTGGTGAAGAACGACAGGTTGCCGATGTAGAGCGTCGTGGAGCGCGCCATGGCGCGCTGCTGCTCCTCGTAGGACGAGAAGGTCTTGCGGTCCCAGTAGTTGCGCTGCTGCGTGCGCGTGAGGCGCTCCTCCTCCTCGATCACCTCGGCGTAGAGATCCGCCATCCTGTCCCTCCAAGCTCTCTCTTTGCTTTTTGTATGGGGAACCAAAACAATTGGCAATGCATCAAGCGTTTTCTGTTTTGGCAGGATGAGAATGACTTGGGATGAGTGAGGAGCCTCGCTTTTGGCACTATCGTTTCCTGGAGTATGCAATTGAAGAGGCAGCCTTTCAAATAGCATGGAAGATGTGACAGTGATGTGAGTGTGTGTGTGTGAGTGTGTGTTCCCACTTGATGAAATGAGTATCGCTCTTCTTATCATCAATGAACCTTTCAATTCCCTATTCTTGCTTTCGATAGTCGCCATGCACCTTTAACAAAAGTGCAATTAGCCTAGCAGAGTGGTTATTGGAGGGCGTTGGACTCACTGGATCTTTTTGACGATCAAACAGAATGCGTGTCGTCACGAGGTAATCAGAGCTCGATTACTGCATGAGCAAACAAAATACTCAAAATGCTGGGAAGGAGGCAGAAGAAGAAACCCAGCTGACGAGCCTCATTGCCACTCGTCCATTAACGCGCTTCTCATCCCAAGCCCATTGAGCCATCATGACCGCACTCCGCCACCACCCGCGCTCGCTCTCCATGCTCGTGCTGCTGCTGGCGCTCTTCGCGCCGTTCGCCTCCGCCGCCGACTGCTCGTCCACGCAGATCGCGGCGATCCAGGCGTTCGACGCGAACGCGACCGCCGTGTGCGGCTCGTCGCTGCTCTCGACGTCCGCTGCGAGCACGATCTGCGCACGCCCCGAGTGCCTCTCGTACATCATCTCGCTCGAGGCGCAGGTGCCCTACTGCGACATCGCCGGCATCAACATCCGCACCATCTTCGCGTTCGCGAGCTCCTACTGCGCGCAGACGTCGAACGAGACCGACGCCATTTCGTACACGACCCAGCCGAGCGCCGCGATGTCCAGGTATGCATCTACTACTGGCGGCGCTCTTGTGACCATGGTTGCAGTGCTACTTACGGCGCTATCTGTCTTGTATTAGAAGAGCCATCTCGATCCATATACGCATCAATAACACAATCGCCTCTCACTCAATGAGTGTTTGAACAGAACGCTCGCTCTTTGATTCTCGACCATTTCATAATAATACCAACACAAACATCACCAGCAGCATTTGCCTACACCGCCAACGTGCTCGCAAGCGCCATTATGACAGTGAACGCCCATGTCCACAGTGTCCATGGAAAAGTACTCCGAGTGGCGCCGCTTTTCGTGCTGCTCGTGGTCGGAGTCGTGCTCACGTTCTTCACTGGCGCAGCCGCGAGCTTCGGAAACTCCACGGACGGCACCTTCGCGACGCAGTTGACGCCCTGTTCGCGACACACGGTGCACACCTGCGCATACGAGTGGCGCTGGCAGCCGAAGCGCGCGTCGTAGCAGATCTTGGCGTTCTGGTGGCACGGCGGGTTCGCGGCAGTCAGCGCCGTGAGGTTCGTCGGCAGCTTGCTCATCCGGCCGTCCTTCGATGACCCGACGTTGCTGTTGTAGTGCGCGATCATGGTGTACGTGCGCTTGACGTTCGCCTCGTAGTTCGAAGGGTTCTCCCAGAACGGGATCGCCGTGACGTTCTTGAGTCCGAGCGCCGTGTCGTCGTCGTTCGCGTGCAGCTCGACGCCCTTGGCTTCGCAGAACTCCTTGTAGCTGCCATAGCTACCCATCTTCGTCGCCAGTCTTCTGCTCGCCGCGTCTCCATTCGCGTCACTGCCGTCGCCAGCGTCGGTATCGTCACCATCGCCGACAGCAACTGTGTCGGCATCGCCTGTCTCGCCGGTCGTGATGCCCACGAGCTCGTCGATGCTCAGATACCCCAGGATCTTGTACTTGAACGTGCACGCAACACCGTCGGGTTCTGTGCCAAATGGACACAGCCCGCCCCTGTACGTGCTTCGGCAATGATCTGACTTGCCCTGCGTCCAGGAGCTCATGACGCAGCTGCCTGGGTACGAGAACCAGACCGTGTCCGGGTACGGCGCGACCATGTCGGTCGGGTACGCGTGCGCGCCGACGCAGGGGCCGATGTCCCACGTCGACATGTTCCCGTAGAGACCGTGGTAGAGCTGGCAGTCGGGCGGGTGCGCCACGACGGTGTCGTCGCCATCACCACCATCATCGTTAGCATTACCAATCGTCTGGAGCTCTTTGTTCATCTCCATGTCGGCCAGGATATCCTCGTCAATCGCGACGCACTGGCCATTCCGCATCGTCACAAAAGGGCAAAACTCTGGGTAGATGTACCGGTTGCTCTGGTAATAACTCAGCGCGTTGAAGGGCTGCACGATCGTGATCTCGAGGAACGTGATGACGCTCACGTTGTTCTTGCGCGTGCACTGCGCCTGCGTGATCGGGTCCGCGCCGACGTCGATGCAGTCGCGCTGCAGGTACATGAGCACGCCCTCGACGCTCGATGTGGTCACCGAGTCGAGCGTGTTCCGGTACCGCTCTTCGAAGGTGAGCGTCGCGGAGCCTTTCGGCGTGTAGCCAGAGACGAACGCGCCGTGCTCGGCGTCCCACACCGGCGCGTCGCTCTCGATGCGCGCCTGGTACGACGTCACGGGCTTCATGAAGGAGATCTGCGGCGTGCTGCTGTCCTCTGCGAGAGCGAGCTGCTGCACAGCAAGCGCCGCCACGGCGAGCGTCCTCGTCGCCATCGTTGTTGTCTTTGCTGTTTGGTTTTGATTGTGTTGCGTTCTCTTTTTGCAAACTGCGATTGCGAAGGAGTACTGCGCTCTCTCTTTTTGAGCCGCACCCCTTTTCAACAGACAAGCTCAAACCAGTTGTTGTCGTGTGCAATTGTAAGTATTCGTCTCATTTAGCTTAATCTACTCTCTCTCTCTTCACTCGTTCTCTCTCTCTGATACTCTCAGCAACAACAACAGCCTCCAACTTAGGCTTCATTGGCTCCTTCCCTCCTGCTTGCTGCTGCCTTGCTTAAGAGGACGAAGTGCAGTCCTTGCCCTCCGTGCCGTCCGCAGGGATGTACCAGCAGTGCTTGGTGGCCACACCACCCGCAGTCGCCCCGCCGATGGTCTCCGCCATCGTCCACGAGGAGTCCGCAGTGTGGTACTGGAGCTTGAGCCACTCCTTCCCGGCCGTGACCGAGAAGAAACCGTACTCGCGGCCGCCGTACGTCCACTTGTTCGTGATGCTGTAGGTCTTGGCGTACTCGGGGATGCCACTCGACGACTCCTTCATGATACCGCCGCCGGCGCCGTTCTCGACAAAGTGCACGCCGAGACCCTCGGAGTAGTCGTGCTTCTCGCCGTGCGTGTGGCCGTTCATCCAGAGGTGCACGCCCGAGCCCTTGAGGATGTCGAACCACTCCTTCATGCCCGCAGGCGCGTAGTGCGCGTACGGCGAGTAGTGGCTGTTCACGATCTTCCACGTCGCGGTCGACGCCTTGACCTTGGCCGCGAGCTGCGTGCGCGAGTCGTCGCCCCAGCCCGTGAACTTCTTCAAGCACGCGTTGTACGTGTCCGTGCTGCCACCGGCGCAGTACTTGTCACCCGGGGCGACGTTGTTGCACTGCTTGTCGTCACCCTCGGCGTACCCGTAGCACTGGCAGCAGATCTGCAGCGCACCGTGGGTGTCCGCGTCGTTCGTGTCCACGTTGAAGATGTCGATGCTCACGCCCGACGCGTCGTCCTTGATCGAGTGCACGTAGAAGTGGTCCTCCATGATCCAGCGGTTGCCGTTCGGACTCACGTACTTGGCCTGCCAGTTGAACTTGTTGTCGATCGCCTCGAGCAGTGCCGCCTGGCTCGCGCACTTGGCCGGCTCGCCGTCGGCCGAGCACACGAAGCTCGAGCCGCCGTAGTCGTGGTTGCCCATGACGTTCACCCACGGAATGTCCGCCAGGTTGGCACCCGCGAACTTCTTCTCAAAAGTGTTGGTGAACCGGTACGACACGTCGCTGTCGCCGTTGATGCCGGACCAGTAAAAGCTGTCGCCGTGACCCATGATCACCTTGGGCTTGACCGCGCCAGACGCGGCCGCCTGGGTGTTCATGAGCTTGGCGACAACGTCCTCGGCGATCACATCGAAATCCGTGTACGAGCTGTCGTCGGAGCAGCACGAGTCCTTGTTGACCGTCGAGCCCCAGTCGCCGATCGCGAACGCCGCCAGCGAGTACGTGGCTTTGGTCGGGTCCGACGTGATGGTCGCGGTCGTGCTGGTGCTGTTGCTGCTCCCGCTCGTGTCGGTGGACGTCGAGTCCTTGGACGTGGACGTGCCGCCGTTCGTGGACGTGCCGGAGGTCGAGCTCCCGCTGGACTTGGACGAGTTGTCGCTCGAGGACGTGGAGCTGTCGTCCGACGAGCTCTTGGACACGACGACGCCCACGGCCACACCCACGACCGCGAGCACCACCACGGCGCCGATGATGATCAGCCGCGTGCGCTTGCTCATGCCGGGCTTCTGGGAGTCGCGGGACAGCACCGTCACGGAGCTCGAGCGGCGCGGATTCATTCTCTTTCTCTCTGCGTGTTACTGCTGCTGCTGGTGTTGACTGCCTGCTTTCTGGTTTGCCTGTGCGGAGAGATTTGTGGAAGTGAGCGGGGCAGATCCTTGAGCCTGAGTGAATTGAGAGGAAGGTGCTGCAAATGCACAATGAGGTCCCTCCATCCAGTTTCTGGCTCGAGGCTCAGAGACTCAGAGGCTCAGAGGCTCAGAGACTCGCACAGCAGCCGCCTTTTTGCTGTTGGACAGCACACATTTCCAGATGGTGCTTGTGCCTTCTTTTCTCAGGACTTAGGCAGTCGTGCACACGTTCCAGCTCCTCGAGGATCCATAAAGCACGGTGAAATATTCGAGTATCACGGCAAAACGCGTTTGCAACCCATGACTCTCTCGACTCACTTTGTAAATATCGATACATTTGCAAAGATCTCATCATTTGATATCACCGTCTTTTGGTAAAAGACACCAGTGGATTCTTGCGTCGCGTCCTTGTCCCCTTTGTGTCGCCCGACTCTGAGAAGGCTCTGCTCAAGAGAGCGGCCATAATCGTCAGGCTGACTGACGTTCGAAGGCACGAAGGAGATCAGAGAGCGCACACAAACTCTCTCTCTCTTTTTGTGGCAATTTGCTCGTGAAGAGGCAAACTGGATATGAAGGGAAGGACGTCTCTGTCGTCATCCTTCCGTCCTGCCTCTCTTCCGCCCTCTCTGCTTGCTATGTGAACATGCGCGCCTTCAATGTTGAGACCGTCCAGCACACAGCAACACTGCCACACATGGGTACGACACTGAACGGGTGATCACATCCAATTGCCGAATGGGTCTCTGAAGCTTTTCCTTCTAATACGAATTCAACTTGTTTTGCTTGTTTAGGAGAAAACGTCTTGAACGTCGGACTGGAGCGCAGCTCTTTGTTTCTCGTTTGCTGCAGGACTCTGTGCGATACGGACACATGACAGGATGCAAATGGAGGGACGGACTGACTGGATGGATCGACTCGCTCGCACCTCGAGCCTACTGGTGAAATGGATACTTGGCAGCCACACACCACCTTGAGCAATAGATGCAGCGCATAGAGAGCTTGGCGTATCGGTCGTGCGGCATGTTTTGTTTGCGGATGATATGCTAGCCTACTTCGTCTTGTCGCAGCTCTTGCCGAGCGAGCCGTCCACCGGAATGTACCAGCAGTGGTGGTCCGCGACGCCGCCGAGCGTCGACGCCTTGAAGTCGTCCGCGATGCTCCACTTGTCGTCGAACGTGAGGAAGCGCACTTTCATCCACTCCTCGGACGCGCTCAGCTCGAAGAAGCCGTAGTCGTGGTTCGCGTACGTCCACACTTTCTCCAGGTACGTCACGTACGGCGGGATGCCGCTCGCGGCTTCGTTCAAAATACCGCCGCCAGCGCCGTTCTCGATGAAATGCACGCCAAAGCTCGCGTGGTCGTGCTTCTCGCCGTGCGTGTGGCCGTTCATCCAGATCTGGATCCCCAAGCCGTCGAGTAGCTCCTTCCACATGTCCTGGCGGTCCGCGGCGTAGTGGTTGTACGGTGAGTAGTGGCTGTTCACGATCTTCCACGTCGCCTTGGACGCCTTGACCTTCTCCGCGAGCTGCGTGCGCGAGTCGTCGCCCCAGGCGCTCAGTTGCTTCATGCACGCGTCGTACATGTCGGTCTTCCCGCCGGCGCAGTACGCGTCGCCGCGCACGACGTTCTTGCACTTGGAGTCGTCGCCGGCCGCGTACCCGTAGCACTGGCAGCAGATCTGCTGCGCGCCGTGCGAGTCCGCGTCGTTCGTGTCCATGTTGAAGATGTCGATGCTCACGCCCGACGCGTCGTCCTTGATCGAGTGCACGTAGAAGTGGTCCTTCATGATCCAGCGGTCGTTGTTCGGACTCTTGTAGTCCGCCTGCAGCGAGAACTTGTTCTTGAGTCCCGCGACGATCGCAGTCGCGTCCGCGCACGCCGTGGTGCCCTCGCAGATGTAGCTCGCGCCGCCGTAGTCGTGGTTGCCCATGACGTTCACCCACGGGATGTCCATCAGCGCCGCGTCCTTGAACTTGCCCTCGAACGTGTTGGTGAACCGGTACGTCTGGTCCGTCTTGTCATTGATGCCCGTCCAGTAAAAGTTGTCTCTGTAGAATGAATCGACAGTCGCAACCAGCAGTATTAGCAATTGACGCATGGTCACTGGAGATCAGAGAGCGAATACAGCAAACACAACACAACGCACCCGTGGCCGATCACGACCTTTGGCTTGGGCTTGGCAGCCGCGGCAGCGATGCCCATGAGCGCGCCGACCGCTTCTTCGGCGTTCTTGTCGACATTCGTGGGGTCGTGGTCTGTGCGGCGCTTGCAGCACGAGTCGCGCGTGGTCGTGGTGCCCCAGTCGCCGATCGCGTACGCGGACAGCGAGAACGTCGCTGCTCACAACGACAGATCACACCCGCAAAACGTATCAGCACACCCACACTATGCCTCATATCAAACAAGGAGGGGGAACGAACGAATAGTATCTCCTACCTTTGGTCGGGTCGGACGTGATCTTCGACGCGCCGCTGCCGCTGCTCGAGTTGGAGCCAGCCGAGCGGTCCGCGTCGCTCGCAGTGGAGCCGCCGCTGGTCTTCTTGGACGAAGCGTCCGTGGTGCCGCTCGTGCCGCTGCTGTTGGACGCGTCGTCCGACGAGCTGTTCGTGCTCTTCCAGATCACGATGCCCACGACGGCGCCGATGATCGCGCAGAGCGTCACGACGCCCGCGATGATGAGCGCCTTGCGCTTCGCGAGAGGCGCCATCTCTTCTCTTCTGCTGCTGGAAGGGCTCGCTTGTGTGTGGCCAGACGCGCAGATTCGCAACTGTCGATGGATGGCTTGTGGAGAGAGTGCGAGTGGATGGAGAGATGGTGGTGTCCTGTAGGGCTGATATTTTTCTTTTGACTTGGGGTTTGTAAGCAAGATCTTTTTTCTTCTGGTGATCTCTTTTTGGATTTTGGGTGGGTTCAAAGCTCCTCAACAGCGACTGTTACGGAAAATAGTGGATGACGATTGGCTCAAGATGACTGATTTATAGCGAATCGTACGAAGCTAGAGTCTGATTCGGAAGAAAATTTACTGAATTGGGTGAGTTTGTCTCTTTTTGTTGACAAGGAAAGCAAGTGAGGCTTTGCAAAAAATCAAGGATTTGGAAGAGAGCTCAGTCTGCACAGTCAGGAAACGAGCTACTTAGACTCCACGTTTGACAGACTCCTGTCGTTCTTCTTGCAGAGGCTCGCAGCACTTGCTCTCTGCCGATGCTTCTCTCGTTCTCTCGTTTCTGCCGCAAAGAACGATCAAAGTTTAGTCAAGATGCGCGCGAGAAGGAGAAAGCGTCAGCATGGCACACACTAGCACCAATCAGTCCAGGTTCCAGGTGAGAGGAACATGGCGTCAAGCGAATGGAGCAAACGAGAATGTTTACGGTTCTTTTGATGTTTTTGTCTCGCTAGATATGGGGGCAGTGTGCGATTGGCTTGCTCGCACTGACCAGGTTGCAACTGCGCTTCTTGATGCATCGCGTCCATTGTTTCGTCTTCTTCATCCTCTCTCCTTTTACGCGCTGTTGTGCATGTCCAGCGACATGAGACTCGCCACAAAGGTCATCATCATCTTTGGCTTCACTTCGACAATGTCTTCGTACGTCAAGAACACGGCCGCGCCAATCTTCTGCGCGCAACTGATCGCGTACTTGGCGTTTCCCGCCTTGTCTTCGTCCGTCTTGCCCTGCGCCACCTGGTCCCAGTTCACGGCGCGAGGCTCCACAGCGTGCACGAGGTCGAGCAGGTACAGTGCGTCTGACAGAGTCGTGTCGCGGAATGCCACGATCTGACTCTTGATGCGTCCGCCCTGACGGACCTTGGCGTTTGCCCAGTCAATGATGTCCTTGTCGGTGATCTCAGCGCGTCCCTTCGCGAGTCCGCTCAGCAACTTCAACTGATAGTAGCGCATGCTCTGCCAGATGATCGACAGGATCAACTTCTTCGCACCTTCAAAGATGTCTGCACCACCAATGTTGACGAGCGAGAACTTGAGCTGCTTGCCCAGCACGACGCAGTAGTTGCAGTTTTCCACCTGCATGAACTTGTTTGGCGCCACCAAGTTGACTTTCTGCCACGAGACAATCCCCTTCTCGATCTTCTCAAACACCTTCAACAGATTGATACCGTCGCGCATGTCGGAGAACAAGTGGTTGATGTACACACCGTCAATCGCCAGCGAGTTAATCCACATTCGGAACACGCGCTCTTCACGAGTATCGCCAATGTCGTCGTACAAGATCTCCTCCAGCTGCTTGAGCTCTTCTTCGATCACATCCAACGCTGGGCACGTGTTGAAAAGCTGCGCGACGAACGACATGTTCAGCTTTGGGTTGCCGCTGGTGATATCGCGCGGCTTGATGAAAGTCTCGACCTCCAATCGGCGCGCGTTGCGGATGACATGCGCCGCACGCTCCTCTGGCACGCTTTCGAGACACAAGTCGCACTGCTCTGGGGCGATGTGGTGAAGCAGCACGCTGTACGCGGTAGCATCCTGGAGATCGGTGCTGAAGTTCTTCACGGTCTTTGGGTGACCCGCCGCCTTGAGGTGGTAGTTCATCCATCGCAGCAAAATCTGATCTGGAGGCAGCTTCATGAACTCTTCAAGCGACTCGCCTTCAAACAGCAATCGCATCAGCTCGGGGTGGTTCTTCAAGTTGATCGACGACGTCAGTTGGATCTTGATGATCTGCCACACCAACCCAAGCACGAGGATCGGCTTCCCTTCCATTAAATCCGCTGGACCGATATTGACGACACTGCAACCGACGCTCTTCGCCGCGTTGATCGAGAGGTTGTGATTCTCAGTCTTCTCATAAATATTCAGCTCCTTCGCTTTCTTCTTGATGTTCACTGCGCGGATATCGATCGTCTCTGGGACAGCGGCATTGATCAGCTTGCAGAGCAAGATACCGTCGCTCACAGATCGGAACAAACCATCCACTGGGTTCATCGGAAGAAGAGGCGCGACATCCTTGTCACTGTGCAGCGTGTTGTTGATGTGCTCCGTGAACGCAGACGTCTCTTCTTCAGAGTACGAGTGCAAACCACCGGCAGATCCTTTCACTTCGTGAATCGTGGCATTCGCATTGTATCTCGCCACAGCACTGGCACGGCGCTGCAGGACGCCAATCGTGTGCGCATCCAAGTCGGCAGATGACGATTCTCGCACTGGCGATCGGGCAGGCGAACGTGGAGCAGTTGGCTGAGAAGTCAAACTCGCACGTGCAGTGGGGCTCGAGTCCTCAGCGGCAGGTGGCCATTGCGAACGCTTGGGACCAGACGGCGAAGGAGCACCAGTGTCTGCTGCACTTTGCGCTGGCTGGTTTGGCGGCCATTGGGGCTTCGTCGGACTGCTCGCAGTCGGCTGACCTGCTGGTGGCCATTGCGGAGCCTTTGGAACAGGACTTGTGGAAGGCTTCGAAGCTGCAGGAGGCCATTGGTGAGCCTGGCTCGGCGATCGCTGCTCTCGACCAGTAGAAGCAGCAGGCGACCATTGTGGCTTTGCGCCGCTGTCTTTCGCAGGCGATTTCGGTGGCCACTGAGACTTCGCGGGAGAGCTTCCACCAGCAGCAGCAGCCGGCCACTGAGGCGTACTCGCACTGCTCGACTCTTTCGGAGGCGTCGTGCGACCCCACTGCACTTGTGGCGCGGGCGGCTGTGGTTCGTGCGTTGGGGTCGAGGTGCTCGTCGTCGCCGCTGGTCCAGGTGGCCATTTCCCCTTTTGCGCAGCTGGAGGCGGTGGTGGCTGAGCAGCAGAAGACGCAGCAGGTGGCCACTGTGGCTTCTGAGCAAACGACGCTTGCTGTTTTAGAGGAGCAGGTTCGGCCGCAGGGGTCGCTGGGTTTGGAGCCCAGGTCGCTTTCTTCGCGAAGAAAGGCGTCGTCTCCGCAGGCGCGGTAGCAGCTGGCGTTGGCGTTGGCGTTGGCGCTGACACTGGCGCAGCTGCCGGCGGGGGGATCGGCGAAATCGACGCCTGTCCGAGCAGCACGCTCGCGTCGAGCGCGATCGCGCCGTTGCGGAAGTCGTAGAGCAGCTCCAAGAACTCGTGGAAGTTGATGGTGGTCGGGCGGTCCAGCGTCACCTGCTTGACCATGGTCGTCACCTGGTTGGGCGTCACATTCTCGCCGAGCTTCTGCAGCACAGTCGGCAGGTCCGTGAGCGCGATCGCGGCGGCGTAGTCGTGGTCGTGCTCCTTGAACGCGCGCTTGAGCTCGGCGATCTCCTTGGGCGTGAACTTTTGCAGGAACGCCGACGGCAGTTGGTAGCTCATTCTGATCTTATTCGCTTTCTTCCTTTCCTGGAGTGTGCTCTTACACACAGAGAGAGAACCACACGCGTGTACGTTCGGAAGAGGCGTTGGACTCTTCCTTCTTCTTCTTCTTCGTGTCTGGTCGCTTGTGTGGAGCAAATGCTGGAATGAATGAATGAATGCGCTGCAAAGAAGACAACTGAGCTTCAACGCGAGAGGCAGAGCATTCGAAGAGCGTCAACAACGTGTATCAAGTTGTGAGGGCATGCAATAAAGTTTCGCGTCGATCGTTTGAACTGGTATTGAGGACATTCAACACCCGCACAAACCGATCACTGCTTTTAGCGGGTATGGCTTTTCTCTGTCCAACCTTTGTTATATAAAATCAAATGTTCGCATCTATTGAACAGCTGAAGATGTTTAGCCTTTTTGGATGTTTTGACAAGAGTCATTTGTGCCCCATGAGGGAGATCGAGAGTGAATGTGAAGAGTCAGCTGTCTCAATGTGTCCCTTGTGATCGCATAATCCACTACTTTCCGACCTCTTCGACACTCTATTGTGATTGACTCCTCCTTCGAGTCTGCTGAATGCATTGCTGCCACTCGCTCGTTCGCATTGCGCACGATGATGTGGACACAGATCCCGATCTCCATCGAGTGACGTTACTCCTGCGAGTGCGTTGGAGACGCAGTGGTTGGTGCATTCACTCCAAATTGTGGATGCATGTGTTGTTGCTGGCATCCAGTGTGGAGGAAAGGTAGGAACATGCTGCATTGTGTCGTCCTGACCACCATCATCTCGAGTGCACATGAGTGCGTGGGACACGTGTGTGCAGGAAGGAATAATCGATTTTCTCTGGGAGTGTGGAAAGGCTCCTCCTCAACATGCGAGTGACTTGCATGGGCTCTCTCAGCGAGGAATCGTGCAGTGCAACGAGTGGAGAACATTGCGAAGCGCTTTTGTGGACATGGGAGAGTCGATGTGTTCCTGGTAGAGTTTTGCAGCAGAGTCCAGTCAACCTGCAGCGAGCTTGGTGTGCGCAATAATGCTTGCTGCAAAGTGACAAGCTGCTTCGGTGCGTCAAGCAATACCCACGCACCACCGTGAACGCTTTCAAAGCTCTCGCGGATTCTTCTTCCCAGTTTTCATCACTTTTCAACGATTGTTGGTCGGCTGTTTGGACTGGAATAGAAACGAATACAAACTCAAAATGCACTCACACTCCGCTGTCCACCTGTGCGGTGCGAAGCGACAACGACCGCCACCGCGTCCTTATGGCAGAACCTCCATCAACACACTCGGTCCGTTCCTGATCGGCGAGGTCTTGAGTGTGTCCTCGACGACCGACACCTTTGCGACACCGTCACTTAGAATGTCGTCATCCACCATTTTCTCGCGAATCCGCTGGCCGTAGTCCGGATCCACTTGCGCGAACATCTTGATCGTGCGCTCCTGGACAGGTTGCGTCGCCTTAGACAGGTTCTCCGCGACGTTCGACGTCAGCCGCTCGCGCGCGTCGTCATCGAGGACCTTGCAGTAGAAGTCTCGCGCTTGGCTGAGATTGTCGTCGTCCTTGGTCGAGAATTTGTCCACAACCCTGTGGTCCCCAGCGTACGACGCGAACTTCTCTTCCTTGGACTCCTTTGGTGCATCGTCCACACTGTTGGGAAAGTAGTTCGGCAGTCCGCCCATGTTGCTCGCAGCATTCATGAACCCATCGCGCTGGTAGGTTCTGACTGCAGAGTGGGGGAGGTTCACAGGGATCTGCTGGTAGTTGATCCCGAGGCGGTAGTAGTGCGCGTCCACGTAGCTGAACAGCCTACCCTGAAGCATCTTGTCGGGCGAAGTCGTGATCCCGGGAATGAAGTGCGACGGAGCGAACGCGAGCTGCTCGATCTCGGCAAAGTAGTTCTCCGGGTTGCGGTTGAGCACGAGCTTGCCGACTTCGATCAGCGGATACTCGGCATGCGGCCAGACTTTCGTCACGTCAAACGAGTTGGACTCGCACTTCTGGGCTTGCTCGGGAGTCATCACCTGGATGAACAAGGTCCAGGTCGGGAACTCTTTGCGCCTGATCGCCTCGTACAGGTCGCGCGTGGCGTAGTCGGGGTCCTCTCCAGCGATCTTCTTGGCATTGTCAGGCTCCAAGTTGCGGATCCCCTGGTCCGACTTGTAGTGGTACTTGACGTACGTGAGCTCGCCTGCTGCGTTCACATTCGCAAACGTGTGCGATCCGTAGCCGTTCATGAATCGGTACCCATCCGGGATCCCGCGATCCGAGAACAGGAACGACATTTGGTGGGCGGTCTCAGGACGCAGAGATGCAAAGTCCCAGACTGCGTTCGGGTCCTTCAGGTTCGTCGCTGGGTTGCGCTTCTGCGTGTGGATGAAGCTGGGAAAGAGCATCGGGTCGCGGAGGAAGAAGATCGGCGTGTTGTTGCCCACGAGATCCCAGTTGCCCTCTTCCGTGTAGAACTTGACGGCGAATCCGCGCGGGTCGCGCACCGTGTCCGCTGCTCCAGACTCCCCGCTCACGAACGAGAAGCGCACCGCAATCGGCGTGCGCTTGCCGACCTGGGAGAAGAGCTTCGCCTTGCAGTATTTGGTGATCTCAGTGTTGGTGACTTCAAAGTGTCCGAATGCGCCGGCTCCCTTGGCGTGCACGACTCGCTCTGGGATTCGCTCGCGCGAAAAATGCGCCATGTGGTCGAGCAGCACGAAGTCCTGGAGCAGGATCGGTCCTTGTTCGCCCGCAGTGGCAGACGAGGTAAGTCCTTCCTGCGGCACTGGCGCGCCATTGCTCGTGGTCAGCGCGGACTTCGTCATGAAACGTCTCTGGGCTTTCAGGTAGCGCTGCTTGGGTTGGATTGCGTTCTTGCTTCAGAGGAAATTGGAGAATGGGGAGCATTCGAGCCACCTTGTCGGTGACAGGCATCAGGTTCGCCAGTTGGGCATCTCGGCTAGCTCTCAGAGGTCTCGAGCGTTCGTTTTGCATTTTCTCCGCTCGCAGAATGGATGAAACACACCGAATGGCGTCGAGCAATAGCAACAAACCTTCTTTGCTGTCTTGCGAGACAGATAAACTGTCGAATGGAAGTGGGTGGCGATCATGAAAAAAATAAAAATCAAGGCATCCATTGCAACCTTCAAGTCATTTGCAGGTTTCTTGAAGGAAGGGACATTTTTGGCAGAACCTGTCTGTGCGAAGTCCCCACTCTGACCAGAAAGTCCGATGATCATGGACCTGTGCGCAGCAGTAGGGAATGCACGGGCGGCAATGCGCCAGGAAGACACTGTTGAGAGTTGGCACATCCAAGAACCTGCAATGGCACCAGCGAATGCATGAATGCACGACTGTGTTTCTCTAGTTTGCTGAGTCGCTCGTGTTTTGTCTTGCTTTGATACAGAGTTTTGCTTCGCATCGCTTATTGGGTGGAATAATCCTATATCTACCAATGAAAAGGCTGCGGAAGTACCCTAGTAAGTCCGCACGGAACAAGTGCGCACTGTTCCGAATGGCTTCAACTCAATTCAAACGCACAAGCAAGCTTCCATCAGCGCAGCTCTTCTCGCATTGCTCATTTCGCGCCGCCTCGCACAGCTCACCCACACTCTGCGCAAAGGATGGCGTCCTCTACCACCACCGCGGGAGACCACGCCGTGCTGCTGCCGCTCTCGCCCATGGACGCCGTCATGGGGTCGATCGGCTTCACGATCCTCTACATCTTCCCACAGCCGACCGACGTCCACACGCCTGCGTTCGACCTCGAGCGTCTGCACGCGTCGTTCCAGGCGCTGGTCGAGGACGAGTACCGCGTCCTGCTGGGCGAGCTGCACGTGGACCCCACGACCGGCGTGGTGAGCGTCAAGCAGACGCCAGAGACGACCAAGCCCGGTGCATCGTGCGCGATCCCGTTTGAGAAGATCGTGATTGCTGCTGCCTCTGATAGCGACGACAGCGAGGTGATCACGACCGATGCTGCGATGGCGTCGCTCTCGATGGAGTTCATGCCCAAGCGCACCCCGAACCAGCTCGTGACGATCAAGGCGACGCTGCTGAGCGACGGCGGACTCGCGCTCGGCGTCAACATGAGCCACACGCTGCTTGACGGCGAAGGCATGTTCACGTTCATGAAGGTCTGGGGCGAGTTCTACCGCGACGTCCCCAAGCAAGAGCGCACAGCGGTCTACCACGACCGCGCGCTGCTCTCTGGCAAGGGCGTCGGTGCGAAGCTAGAACACCCGGAGTTTAAGCTCAGAGCTCCAGCTGCACCAGCCTCAGCACGAGAGTCAGCTCCAGTCCCAGCCACGACACAGCACGTGTTCCACATCTCTCCAGCGCAGATGAAGCAAATCAAGGAAGTCGCCATGAGCTCGCTCGAAGAAGGCTACGTGAGCACCACGGACGCGCTGACTGCGCTGTTTATCATCCTGATCTCCCAGGCGCGCGGTCACGGCAAGGACGTGCGCTTCACGACCGGCGTCAACGCCCGCAAGCGCTTCAGCCCGCCTCTGCCAGAGAACTACGTCGGCAACGTGATCTTCAACGCGTTTTCCGCATACGAAGCGCACGAACTGGAGGTGCTGAGTGAAGTATCGGTCGGGAAGATCGCACAGCGCGTGCGCCAGTCGATCTTGCAGCGCGACGACACTTTTCTGCGCGACGCGGTCGAGTTTGTCGCGTCGAACGACAACCTCTCGGACGTGCTCGTAGGCACCAACTTCTTCCTCGGTCCGGACCTGATGTTCACGTCCTGGGCGAACTTTGGCATGTACGACGCCGACTTTGGCTCGCGACCCTGGTACGTCGGCGTCCCGAAGCTCCCGCTCTGCGACGGCATGATGGTCTTCATGGAGGGCATCAAAGGCAGCGATGGACTTGATCTCGTCGTGCTGCTCGAGACCCAGGCGATGCAGAAACTGCTGGCGCTCTGGGGACAAGTGCCGTTCTGGAACTAACTGAGCCTTCGTGTGTCGGTGCTTAGAGTTTGCAAAGTCCTAAAGTTCCTACGGAATAATGCCAAACGAAGCAAAGCTGACCGAGTGGTTCACTGATACACAATCGCAGCTTGCCTCGAAGTGCTTCAACATGGGATTGTGCGATTCGAGTCAGCGAATTGCTGGAAAATGGTCGAAGACTTGGATGCGTTCGTTTCCGTTCTTCTTCGACGAGCAACGTCTTTAGCAGCGACCTGGTTTGGCATCGATGGAGAAAAGTTCAGACTCCCAAGATCTCACTCTGTCGATGCGGAGCTATCCAGCATTTGCGTTTGTTCCAACCCTGAACCCATTCAAAAGGCTGCACAAGCCATTTTCGTTGCTGCCGTCTTCAACCACTTTCGCTTGCTGGTGGAACAACACGGCACCACAACCTGCGTGCAGAGCGTCATCATTTCCTCACTGAAGAGCCATGAGCACAACAGCTCAAGGTATCACCGACAGAAGCAATACCGGTAGCACCAAGTCCGACGATCCTCTGTGGACCACTCGCTTGAGCGCGATGGACATGCGCATGAACGCGTACTCGTTCCGCGCGCTCTACGTGTTTCCGTCTGGTGGAAGCAGCAATGGCAGCTGTGACCTGAAAGCCGAGACCAAATCGCACAGCATTGACCGACTCGAGCAATCATTCGCGCAGCTGCTTCGAGACGACTATCCGTTCCTGATCGATGGCGAGATGCACGTGGATCAAGTGCTGGCACTGCTGCTGGTGGCGTAGACGTGCTCGTGTACCTGAAGGTCGACGCCATGGCGCGTCTCGAGCGCATGTGGGCAGCAGCAGCGGCGCTCTGCTGGGATCATGAGCCAGAGCTGTCCTGAGCGGAGATATGAGCTGTGTACTGCAGAGTAGGAGGCGTGAAGAGATGGGATGGCGTCATGCTGCGGTTCGCATCACTCACAATCGTCAGGACATGACAAAACACTTGCCATCAAGCATTTGCTTGATGTGACTCGATCACTCTTTCGAGTTGGCAGTCGTGTTCACTTCTCTGACATCTACCCAAAAGAGTGAACCCAAACCAATTGGATTAGGCAGAAACCTCTCTCTCTCACTTTTGAGCATTTTCGACTTGGAGTTTGTACTGAAGTGACTTCTTTCCATCAAAAAGATCGAAGGAGCACACTTGCATAGTGAAAGCTAGATAAAATGCACATCGACCAGTCTCCTCTCCCATTGGATGAAAACCAAAGTTGAACATCATCGTCAGCCACATTTTCAACAAAACACGACTTTTGTGAAAACGGTGACAACTGAGCTCTAATTGACAAATTTGGAGCTAAGAAGCTTGAAGTGCTTTTAACGTCTTTTTAGGAGTGGAAAGGACATGCGCAATGTGGGAAGGTGCTTCTAGTACCACCAGATAGATCACTTAAACCAGTACTATCATCCACTAACTCAGTGCCTGATTTATCCCGAGCTCGCAGAACGCACTCGATCTACTGAGTCAAGCGACCTTTTTTAACTCCCACCAATCGAGAGAATCACCAGTTTGCCTTTTTCTTCAAGTCCCGCTCCTCTTGCCCATCTCTGTGCCGCCCTCTCTCTCCACTCCCTCTTACAAAAAACAAGTCAAACTCGCGTTTCCTTCCAGCAAAAAGAAACGTTCGCAGGCGTGGCTTCAGCACAAAGCCACTCTTGCCTCTTGCGCATCCATCACATGTGCGGCACTTGTGAGCAGGCTTCATGGAAAAGCACGCAGTTGAGTGAGACTCGCCATTCTCCATATTGCGTGCAGACCCCACACACACACGCCAGCCAGCAGCCACCCGAGACCTTCAGTATGAAGCCCAGTCGAGCAGCACCCGCGCCAGCCAACAAGTGGACGGAAATGGCCAAGAGCCGCGGCCGCGAGAGCAGCACGTCGTGCCTCAAGAAGACGCCGTCGTCTTCGTCGTCCATTTCCGCCAAGTGGCACGCGTACATCGAAGCGATCGGACTGCGCGATGCGCACCCGCTGCACAACCCCAAGTACGGTCGCCGCAGCAGCTCATCGTCCATGTCGGACTCAGGTGACAGGCGCGTGCACTTCCCAGAATGCGAGGAAGAGATCGGCGTGGAGTTTGAACGCCCCGCGACCACGGACGACGAGAAGGCGAGCTACCACTACTCGGCGCAGGAGCTCTGCAAGATGATGAGCCTCGGCAAGCACTTGGCGCAGTGCGCGTCGCGCTTCGAGGGTCTCCCGGAAGACACGATCTACGAGCAGGGCTACCTTACGCTGCCGACGCACAACGTCTTCTTCCACCACAAGCGCTTCTACTGCCTCTTGAAAAAGAACCACTTGCTCTGCTACTCGTCGCCCGTGCACGCCGCGAAGAACACGGGACTCAAGAACCACTTCGCGATCATCCAAGTGCAGGACTGCCAGAAGCTGTCGATGCAGAAGAAGATCGCGATGTTTGGCGCCAACCTCCCCGAGAAGCTGGGTCTCATGCTCGTGGTGACCAAGTCCAACGGCGAGCTCGTGACACTGACCGCCGAGACGAAGATGACCAAGCGCAACTGGCTGCACACGCTCCGGAAGCTCACAGAGGTAGTCGAGTCGAGCTCCCCGTCCTCAAGCGACTCGTCGCCGACACACTCTCCTGCTGACAAGAAGCACCGCGTCGAGGCGCCGGCAGCAGCAGATTTTGACGAGCTGAAGCTGGAAGTTGTTGATGGAGTACCCTCAGCAACAGCATCGTCACTCAGTGAGAGCAACGACGCCCAGGAAGCATCTAGCTGAAGCTTGGAGCATGCGGTGGCGAACTAGTCAACTTAGTTAGGATCTAATGAACTTATGATACGCACACAGTGTGTGAATGTACAAAATAGCAAGTGCACACACAGCACCTGAAGAAACCAAGGGCTTTCGACACACACGAAAAAACAAAATACACATCGCTCTTGTTGTTATTGTCAGATCTCTTCTTCGGGTATTGGCGTTGTGTAGTGAAGATGACGGAGTCATTTGTCCCATTTTATCGTTCTCACTCTCTCCTCTCTCTCTATAGAGCGTTCAGCAGGCGGTTTGCGGCCGCTTCGACGTTGTTGCTGGTGGTTTGCAGGGCTGCGATGGCGCGCTCGCGGTCGAATCCTAGTGCCTGATTTATGAAAAGACATCATACAGACAATAGGTTAGTCTCATTGCAAGGCTTCAAGTCTCATGCGATGTGGTCAACAAGCGTCCGAGTACGAACCATGAGCTGCTGGATCGCGTCCTCCGAAGGAGGTACGGCGGCCATGTGTGGAGGCAGCATACCTCCACCCATCATACCGCCCGCGCCTGGTAATAACTGATCGCGGAAGCCCTGACCCGCTGCCATGTTCTGCTGGTTGTTGCGGATGCCCAGGCGCCGCTGCGCTTCGAGAGCACGGCGCTGGCGCTGAAGCGCGACGGTGCTCGCAGGCACGACCTCAAACAGCGGGTGGAAGAGCTGTTTGGACAGCATAAGCATAGCAAAGTGGTCGTGAGTGAGAATGAACGATTCGTGTACATGCCTTGGTGTTCGCATGATGCGTACCCCAATCAACGTGCAGAGAAACGATGGCAGGCGGAGCTTGGCGAGCGGTGTGGAGCTGAACAACACGCCTAGCAGCGCGCCTGGAACGAACTGGAGAAGCGTGCGCGGGTTGCGTCCGAGCATCTGCGTACGAAGCAATTATGAGACAGAAGAACTTTGCTGATGTCCCTCTTTCACACAGTGAAAGATACAAGTAAGCACGTACCACCATGGCGAGCAGGTACGTGGACGATTTGTCGGAGAAATGCAGCCCCGAGAAGCTGAAGCTGCGAGGGTAGAGCTTGGGAATGTTCTCTGCAAGTGACACAAAAACACAATCGGCGAGTCTTCGCAGTCAGCAATGCACGCGATCAAGCATCCATGGTGATTCATTCGATGAGGACGTACTGTTGAAGAACACGAAGAGCGCGCCGAGCAGCGCGTATGGACCTCCTGGGATCTGACGCGCGAGCGCTGGCGCCGAGACAAGCGCCGCCAGCTGCAGTCCGCTCGTGATGAGGAGGATGAACACGAGCAAGCTCCCGAATTTACGCGAACCCATCTACAACAGCAAAAAGCAATAGACAGTCGTCAGTGTATGCGTAGTCTCGCTATTGAAACGATACAATAGAACATAAACCCACCTGGCGCTCGATGATGCGGAACTGGAAGATGATGTAGAGACCGAAGGACACCGCGAGTCCACTGTTTATTCGTTCGCATAAACAGCAAAAGAAGACGAGCATCAGCATCGTCACGAGACCTTACGAGCAATGGGATGGTAGCAAAAAGCGTCCTGGACTCAACTGGTGGAACGCCACTTGGCTGGAGAAGAGGCGCCAATACTGCATTCGATTCAGCACCGCATCGCGATCTGCTCGTCACAATAGCAAGGACAAGAAAGAGAGAGAAAGAGAGAGATGACGACGATACGTGAGATGCTATGTTGAACACACTGCCCTCACTCGCTACCATGCAAGGCACACACACACACGCATGCGCACCGAGAATCAACAGACGCCCCTGGTCGAAGATCAAACTCGCAGAGCTCGCCGCACCAACCGCCAACGACAGCGCATACGTCACAGGAGCGCCATCTGCACAAAGTGCAAACAGCATTCATCACCAGAGAGCCACGTGGAGGCACAAGAGACGCAAGAAACGCACAGAGTCAGTAAGAGAGTCCGCAACTCAGCTCGGAGCATATCGCCACGAGCAGCACGCGCGCAGATGCACATTGTAGAGATGGATCAAAGCATGCACCACGCACAGAAGCCGCGCAGGTCGCCGTGCATCGCTCTGCTCTCTTTCTTCTCGTGCTCTCGCTCTCTTTCGTGTTGCTTGTGAGATCGTGGCAGCATCTCAATCGCTCGCATCGATGTTACTTCAGATCGTACAGTCTGCAACCTCATAATGAGTATCGTCACACAGGAGAGGTCGACGACCTCTCTATACTCTCCGAGTTCACTATCGGTGCTGAGTTTTGTTTCTTCAGCGATAGTGACTCCAAGCAGTATGGAGAGGCTGAGAGCCTCTTGTTACGGTCGGGACTAAACCGGTAGGATCGGTACAATGACTGATCCATACCGATTTTTTCTTGTTTTGTGTGTCTTCGAATGGAACAGTCATGCATAAAGGGAAAAGAATTTGATGAGGTGGCGTTTGACGGCGACACACTCGCGGCGGTGAGCGGCAACTGACCTCGTTTCACAGGCGGCATGCTTGAGCCGTCGGCGCTTGATGAGGCTGCATCAGCCGCAGTCGATCATCGTCAGCGGTGAGAGCGGCGCTGGAAAGACCGAGGCGTCCTAGTACATTATGAAGTACCTCGCGACGGCGAGCAAGCACGCGTCAGCTGCTGTTGCTGCAGCTTCCGCATCAGGCAGCACAAGCTCGAGCTCAAGCTCAGGCTCCGCTGCTGCGCACGTGCACGAGAAGATTGAAGAGTGCGTCGTGCTCTCGAACCTGATCTTGGAGTCCTTTGGGAATGCGAAAACGTCGCGGAACGACAACTCGAGTCGCTTTGGCGAGTACATCCAGATCCACTACAACGCGGACGGACGCATGGTCGGTGTGTCGATCCGCCACTTTCTCCTCGAGAAGACGCGATTGGTGATGCCGCAGGCGAACGAGCGCAACTACCACATTTTCTCCCAGCTGCTCGTGGGGCTCAAGAGTCTGGGCAGCGCACACAAAAAGCAGCTCAAACTACAGAGCGATGTGTGGAACTACACGTACTTGACCCACGGAGACTGCGTCGAAGTGGACGGCGTGGATGACGCGGTCGAGTTTGACCAGCTGCGAAATTGCTTGAGCCAACTTGGAATGGACATGGCGAGTTTCCAGATGCCGATGTTCGAGATCCTCGCGGCGGTGCTGCAGCTGGGGAACGTCCAGTTCCAGTCTGTCAAGGAAGAAGGCTCGTCGAATGAAGAGCAGACTGTCGTGGTGTTCCCCGAGAGCGACCAGAGAGTGGACTTGGTGCATGTGTCGGCACTTTTGGGTGTTGAGCCGCAGGAATTTGCAAAGGAAATGGTCACGCAGACGACGATCACAGGACGAGGGAGCATCTTGGAGATCGAACTGTCGGCGGACCAGGCGAAGAATGCCATGGACGCGTTCTGCAAACACCTGTACGGGGAACTGTTCAACCACCTCATCGCGCGCATCAATGCGTGTGCGAAAGGGCACACGGAGATCGCGCAGGAGAAACCGAGGAGCTCCAAGAGTGGTGCGTCGACTGCACCTGCTTTCATCGGGATCTTGGACATTTTCGGCTTTGAAGTGGTGAAAAAGAACAGTCTGGAGCAGCTGTGTATCAACTTCACAAACGAGACGCTGCAGCAGCAGTTCAACAAGCACGTGTTCGTGCTGGAGCAAGAGCGCTATGCGAACGAGGGCATCGAGTTCTCGATTGTCGAGTTCAAGGACAACCAGCAGTGTCTGGATCTAATCCAAAAGCCGCCGACAGGTTTGCTCCCGTTGCTCGAAGAGCAAATGCTGCTCAAGCGCAAGACGACCGACAAGCAGCTGCTCGCGATCTACCACGGACAGCACCTCGACAAGCACCCGAGCTACACAAAGCCGCGCTTTGAGTGCGACGAGTTTGTGATCCGTCACTATGCGGGCGAAATGGTGTACGACATCCACGACTTCATCGCGAAGAGCACGGACAACCTGCACGACGACCTGCTGGATCTGCTCAAGAGGAGTTCGCAGTCGCTCATCCAGGCGATCTTCGCAGGTGTCGCGACTGGCAGCAAAGCCCAGCAGAAACGCGGTGCGCCAGCGTCAGGCTCGAATGGCTCAGCGAACAACAAGGGCAAGCAGGCGCTGACGAGAACCTCAACCGTGACGAGTCGTTTCCGAACGCAGTTGGCGGAGTTGATGGAAGTGCTTTGGCACACAACGCCAAACTACATCAAGTGCATCAAGCCCAACAACCTCAAGTTCCCCGGCGGGTTCAGCTGCGAGCTTGTGCGCGACCAGCTGATCTGCAGCGGTGTGCTGGAGGTCGTCCGCATTCGCCAAGAAGGGTTCCCGATCCGGAAGCGCTTTGACGTCTTTTACGAGCTCTTCTGGTCACTCTCGGTGAAGAGATTCGCGGTTGCCAGCGTGCGCAAAGCGGACGCCAAGCAGCAAGTCCTTCGCGACGCGTGCGAGCAGCTCGCAGCCGAGTGGCTCGAAGAGAAGAACCCGTCGATCCGCGGCAAGAAAGTGTTTGCGATGGGTCGTCAAGAAGTGTTCTTGCGCTACGACTAGGTCGAGAAGCTGGAAGCCTACGCAGCGGCATTGCGTGTCGAGAAAGCAGTGATCATCCAAGCGAAGCTCGTGCGCTGCAGGACCGCGTACCGAAAGTACCAGGTGATCAAGGCGGGTGTGCGGAAGTTCCAAGCGCTGTGGCGCATGCACTCGCACAGAGTCCGGTACCAGAAAATGAAAAGCGCCGCGGTGAAGATCCAGGCGCAATTCCGATGCTCGAGCCATCAAAAACGCTTCCGCGAGCTGAACCGCGCTGCGAGTTGCGTCTTCCGTGCGACCATGCGCTTCCTCACGCACACACGATTTGCTGTGTGGGAAAAGCAGACAAAAGCTGCTGTGATGGTGCAGAGGCACCTGCGAGGCTTCCTCTCACGCACTGCAGCAGAGCGTGCGCGGAAGCTCGAAGAGCGCTCGGCGCTGTCGATCCAGTCGTGGCACCGGATGATGATCCACCACCGCGTGTACGTTCGCCAGCGCCGAGCGATCGTGAAGATCCAGTCCGGGTACCGATCGGTGAAGATGCGCCGCGAGTTCCTGCGACGGGAGACGGCGTCGATCGCGCTCGCAGCGTTTGTTCGCCAGGTGATCCAGCGCAAGAAGTTCAAAATGCTCAAGCAGCGGGTCGTGCGGCGCCGAGATCAACGCCGTGACGGCCAAGAAAGAGACCCCGCTGAAGCTGGCGCTGCGAGCCAACAACCTGCTGGTCGCCAAGCACCTGCGAGCCAACAACCTGCTTGCCACTGGGTTGTCGCAGTCGGAACTCGAGGAGGCGCAGCGGCTCAAGGCGTCGCTGGCCAAGAACGCGATCTCGAGCGTCGGCTGCTCTTCAAGCTCGAGTCGCACCGCGTCGGCTTCGAAGCTCAGCATGAGCATGAACTCCTTGCGAAAGAAAGCCACTGGTGGCGGCTCGCCGTCTCCGTCACAGGCAGGATCAGCAACCATCGACAGCAACGACACGCCGATGCTGTTCCTGCTCAAGCAGCCCGGCCGCGTGCGCCACAGCTCGTACGTGTCGGTGTTCGTCGAGCACATCGACATCAGCAACCCGCAGTACCTGAGTCGGCCGCGCATCGTCGTCTCCGTGCTGGACTCGCAGCGCAACCTCGTGGAGATGAAGCAGCAGGTGTCGGTGCAGCCCGTGGTGCTGCCGTCGTCGCTCCTGTGGTCCATCACGTGGCACATGCAGACGCCGCTGGAGAACCTGCCGCACGGCGCCTGCGTGGTGTTCGAGCTGATCATCTCGCCCACAGTGTCCACCCCGGCGTCCTCGGCGGAAGACTTTGTCCCCGTGTGCTGGACGTACATCCAAGTGGACCAGCGCACCGCCAACTGCATGCCGCTCAACGCTGAGATGTACAAGTACCCGATGGATCTCTCGCTCAAGAAGCTGCAGCGGGTGGACGCGTTCATCAACGGCGACGTGGTCGTGTCGCAGGGGTCGCACTAAGAGAGAGAGAGAGAAAGAGAGAGTGAGAGCCAAGCGCTCGTTCTATCAGAGTGGTCGTCGGTCTCGTGAGCGTTCGCCACGCACGCGGTTGTGGTATGTTTACTTTCTCTCTCCATTCTCATCCATGCACTCCCTCATACAAAAATATATAGAAACTCGGTTCTTATCTTGGGACTTTGGTTGACTTGATCTCTTCTCTCTTTCTTCTCTCTCTCTCTCTCTCCGTTGTTTTGCTTGGGTACTCTTCTCGTCGCGGGTCTCTATCATCAGCATCGTTATCACCACCGTCTTCTTCTTCTTCTTTGTAGTCGTCTTCATTAGTTACTGGTATGGTCGCCACTCGGTCACGGGCGGCGAGAAGTAGAACGTGTGACCGTGCGGACACATGTACTGCCCCGCCTGGCTTCCTGGGGGCATCTGCACGCGCGTGTAGCACGTCGGACACTGGCGCATGATCAGTCCGCCCACGGAGCCACCACCGCCACCACCACCACCCGGCGCTGGCGCTGCTGGTGCTCCTCCTGCTGCTGCTGCTGGTCCTGGTCTAGGTCCTGGACCCCCAGAGCCGCCAAATCCGGTCGGAGGACCCGTGAAGCTCTGTCGCATGCTCATGCCTTGCTGCGAGTTGCCCATCTGCGACGGCATGCGCAGCTGGAACAAGTGCCCGTTCGGACACTGCAGCGTGCCGCGCGCGCTCGTGCTCACGAGGCACCGGATCCGGCATGACGGACACTCCACCACGACGTTGCTTCTCGCGGCAGCAGCGTGGGCGGCAGCGCGCGCGCGCTCCTGCGCAGTCGGCGTGTGCGCGAGCGAGTTGCCACAGCCGTCGCAGAACTGACCGCCCGTGCCGCGCTTGCCGCAATTTGTGCCTATACGACAGAGCGATTCCATTCAGTACAGGGTATCAGGGTGTGCCTTGTGTTTGCATAAAACAATCGGCACTCACAGAATGGATGCGCCTTGACGAGCCCTTTGGTCTGCTCGGGCCACTGGGTCTGCGACTTGCGGCAGATCGGGCACTTGTCCGAGTTCGCCTCGTCGTGGTTCACGTTCTCCAGCAGGCAGCTGAAGTGGAACCGGTGGCCGCACTCGGCCGTGAAGAGCGCCTTGCCGAACTCGAGCTCGTCCAGGCAGATCACACACTCCTGCACTTCGTCCGCCACCTGCACGTGCTCGGCCATCATCGAGAGCGTCACGAAGTTCGAGGATGCTGAAGATGAGGACGACGACGAGCCGTTCGCTGCGGCCACGGGCGTCGCGTGTGCGTGCGTGGCATGGAACGTCCTCGCGTCTCCTCCTCCCAGAGTCTCATCGTGTGTGTGTCGGTGCGCGTCCACGTCGCTCCATCGGCGCACGCGAGCGGCCATCTGCTGTACTGTGAGATGCTCGACACGAGGGTGCTGCTTGTGTATGGGGAAGTGGCGGGCGTCGCTCTCGCTCTCGTTATGTCGACAGCAGTCGCGGTGTCGTCGTCGTCGCGTTAATCCGTTCGCAGGAGTGTTACGTCTTGGCTTCTTTCGCGAATATTGGCGAGTCTCACAGTCAAAAAGAAAGAAAGAAGGAAGGAAACGTTGTTGTTGTTGTTGTGTGACAGAGTGTGAGCAGCGTAACCCAGTGTACCCTTGGACCTTGCGTAATGGGATATGTGGGAACATGCAGCTGCTATTCTTTCCTACAAGGATAATGGAGATCCCTTTTGTATCTGGATGAGCTCATTGCTTTTCTTACGAAGGTTGAGTAGAGATATATGGGCGTTTTCACAGTCGAACTTGCTCCAATGTGAGTAACCGTCTGAGATCAAAGTGATTGATCTTTCTGCGACGTGTTTTGTCAAGCCTCTTTGAAAAGCAATGTCCTGTTTAGAATGTTGCACTCCACAATGCAATGACTATTTTCCCTCTATACACGAAAGACAATAAATAGGAACACCTTTTCCAACACATTTGTGCGTCCTATTTTCTGTCAAAATAAACTGGCATGTCACACAAGCAAAGAGAGAGAGAGAGAGAGAGAGAGAGAGAGTGTCAGTCGGTGGCACGAACATGCCATCACAGACTGCTTTTTGTTGACACTCAAAGTCGACACAGCAAGCAATATGATTTGTGTCGAGGTGTTTGGTGACATAATCGACAGACGATCTCCATATTTCTCAATTCAGGATTGACCATTTTTGTCATCTTTTTGTCACCTTTTATCAAATTTAGGAACGTTCTTGCGTCGCGGAACGAGCGAGGACAGTTCTTGGAGGGCAAGGGTTTGGCAAAGTCATAGTGAAAGCAACATGTCTGCTTTGTTTCCGCACAGGGTGCAGACTTGTTGGTTTCACTATGACCTTGCCTGCTTGTTGTCCTTTAGGGGTGCCAAGTCACTGTTGCGCACCAAATTGACTCTCCCACAAAAAGGACGACAGTCCTTCACTCTTTCTATCCCATGCACAACGAACTGATCGAGCAAAGCAGCAGCAGTGATAGCAGAAGCCTTCACCATCATCTCTCACTGCAAAAAGGAGTGACGCTGGCGCGATCATTGGAAAGATCCAACACTTCAAAGACAGTTCACAGTCGAAACTACCTTGTTGCGATTGTTCGCTCTCTCTGCCTCCTCATTCACAAGGATACTTTTTCTGGCGCGAGTGTCGTCACTGCAAAGCAAGTGACGGCGGCTGTTCAGGATCCGCTAGAGCCGTCTGTCGTCTGGAGAAAAACAGATCCGAGTTGGAACTCTGGCTGATGGATGGATGGATGTTGTACAGCAGCCATCGAAACAATAGAAACATGCGAAGGTGCTGAGCTCTTGTCGTCTTGGCACTGAGGACACTCAAGACTCGAGAAGAGCTGTCTTCGATGCGAATCGACAACAGCGTTGGAATGGAAGCACTTGGCAGTAATGATAGATTCCATCCAGCAGAAGTCGTCGATTTATGGGGAGATTGTAAGTCGTCAGTTGGAGCACATCGACAGGAAGGTTGACAGTTCGCACTAAGTGTCGTGCTTTTCACAGTTACACCAAAAGTACGGTACAACCTGTCGACTTTATTCAACTCACTCTTCATGTTCTGTTTTTCTTCAGCAAATCACTGCCAGTCACTAAAACGAGTTGCTACAAACATCGCGTACACACACGTCGCAGCCACTGAAGCACTCCTCACTTGACGTAGACCACCTCGTTCGAGTGCTCCTCACCGACTTTTTCTTCTAACAGACAGTCGCTGTCGCCACACACTCGCCATACAAACAACAACAGCAACAACTCTGCCTACAAAAAGGGAAGAGCTGCAACGAGTGAGCAGCTGGCGGATCAGCTAAGGAGCAGCAGAAAGAAGACCTTCCTCATTAGCGAACACGCAGCTCACTAACAAAGACCTCTAGCGACCAAGAAGACGAGACATGGGCAGCACGCTCTCTGTATGCGGTCTCGGCGCGAGCCAAGACGACCTCGACCACCAGCAACCACGCGTACGTTGGTCTGTCGTTGTGCCATGCGGTGTGATGCGCCATCTCTTGTTGCACTTACTAATGGTCTGTGGATATGCTGTTTGAACCTGCAGCGGTTCGAGAGTGAGAAAGTGATGGAGCTGCTCTCGCATAACGACCGCTCTCGGTCGCTGTCCGTGGCGACCGACACGTCGATCGCGTCGATTCTGTCCAACTCGGACCGCCTGATCCCGGACGCGTTTATGCCCGTGGACATCCAGGTGGTCTCGCAGCGCCGCGTGCGACCGACGAGCAGCCGCATCATGTCCCAGAGCGTCGGCGGACTCCGTGACGGGAGCATGATGTCGTCCAAGAGCGCCGCCACGAGCGACAGCAACAGCTACTACTACACCAACAGCGCGCGTGCGAACGCGGCGTTCATGCGCTACATGACCAGCTCGACGTCCGCGACGACCTCGGAGTCGGTGCCGTTCAGCAGCAGCAACAACAACAACAACAATATCGTGTACGCGAGCGAGCGCGGGTACGCCTCGAAGCGCAAGACCTACATGGAGAGCAATGGCGGCTTTGGTGCCAATGACGCTGCGAGCGCGCACCCAGAGGACGACGACCTGCTGGGTCGCACCCGCCTCCGCAGCAACCACAGCAATCTGTCCACGCGCGACCTCGTCAAGGGCTACGCATGAGTGTGGGGTGGATGGCTGAGTGAAAAAAAGTAGGAGAGTATGGATCGATTGAGTTATAGGAGAGAGACGGTATGTATTAGAAGCAGGACAATAGGAATGGAATGACAGTGTAGCAGTACTTGTGTGTGTGTGCGTGCATTAGCCCACGGAGCGTCGTGGAGCAGTTGATAGGTGCTATCGTAGGAACAAACATGAGCAGACATTCGTGTAGGATAAAAAGCGAGACAAAGAAGCAAGGCGTGGTCAATGCTCACTGACAGTCAATCTCTATTGCTTGGTCGGGTCGGGTTATATTATTTGTCGGCGGCAGCGCTCGCCTGGCTCTGCTTGAACTCCTTGACTTTCTTCCGGCACTCGCGGTACGCCTCGCCCTCTTTCTCGCACTCGTCGCCGTCACGCAGCCCGCCGCTCTCGGCATTGCGCGCCTCGACGCATCTGCACAGCAATTCAAGAAGAAGAAGAAGAAGAGGAGGAAGATGGTGAGAGCGAATGCGCGGGTGACTTGTGCAGTGACGGCGCACGCAGAGATAGATCTCTAACGCCAGCCAGATACACAAGCACATGGTGGTGAACGCACTTGATGTACGCGTCCATCTGGGTCGCGCATGGGTTCGAGGTTTCCGCCAACAGCGTGGACATCTCAGCACCCATCTTGCGCGTTTCTGTCGTTCGAGTGTGCGTGAGTGCGAACACGTTTCTTTCGTCGTCATCGTCATCGTTGCCCACCAACACCACTCTGACTTTCTATTTCTAGTTCTAAATGAGTGCTTCCTACAAAAACCAAGTTGAAATCGATTTAGAAATAGAAACGTCTGCATTTGTTGAGACCAAAATGAGGTGAAGCCATAAATGAGAGAGAGAGAGAGAGCAATGATGAGCGAGATTGAAGTGCTGGAGGACCCTGCATGCTTGGCTGCGGATGCCGCGCTCGCCGCCCAAGTAGACGCGCTCGGCGAGCGATCTGCCGTGGTGCGCACATGAAACTAGTGGTGTTCATATAGCGCTACTGAACAATACGCAAGACTCTGATTGTGCATGCGTGAGTGCTGTGTGCTGCAGACTCAACACCTGGGACGCGCCATCACGTCCACCGCGCTGTTTGCGACTCCTGCTTCTCTTCAGCAGCAGCAGACGCTCTTTGTCGCGCGCGATGAGCGCACCGGAGACGCGCTCGGTTTCCTCAAGACCGGCGTGAAACATCTCTTCTACGTGGTATGAGAGTGCTGGCTGTGTGTGATGGAGTTCGTGAAGACAAAGTGTCCATATTTACGAGTGCTGGTTGACACCGACCGTGACCACCATCGCCGTGATTGTCCTTGGTGATTGTAGAACAGGAAGGGCGAGTACTCGGAAATGGACCCGCTCTGCGTCCTGGACTTCTACGTCGACGCAGCACACCAGCGCGCTGGGCTCGGACGACAGCTCTTCAACCAAATGCTTCAGGTTCGCTCCTTTCATTTCATCATTTCACGCAATGCAATAGCAACCTACACTTGAAAGGCTCAATACTGTTTTCTATCTCTACAATTACCCACTCCAGACGGAACAAATCGAGCCTCGCCAACTCGCGTACGACCGGCCGTCGCCCAAGCTCTTTGCGTTTCTGAAAAAGCACTGCGGCTTGACGGATTTCTTCCCCCAGCCCAACAATTTCGTGCTCTTTGACGACTATTTCGACGACCAAACACCCGAGCAAAAGAGTCCAAGAGGACGCAGCAGCAAGAAGAAGAAGGACAAAGAGACAACAGAAGCTTGATACACAGATAGAGAGAGTTGGCTCAACGCACGCACGACGCAAATCTGTTTGCTTATCCGATTGAAGCCAAGAACGCTTCGAGCTTCGTGTCTGGATCTGCAGGCTCTTCGGGCGTCGACTGATCAAAGCGCGCGTCGATCTTCCGACCGTCGAACCAGCGTCCATTCATGATCTGCAGGCACTTGATCGCGGACTCGAGCGCGTGGAAGCGCACGAGCACCGATCCGTTTGCGACAATGTGGATCTATCGCCATAGAGGAATACAAAGATACAAAGATTAGCCTAGCTATCAGTCACAATGCGGAAAGACATTACCCCAGGACAATTTCACAAAGACACGCACATGATCGACGGGACCAAACTTGGAGCACTCCGAGCGCATATCCTGCTCGAGTTCGTCAAAGAACGTGGCTGTGTCTTGCGGCTCGAGCGGATCCCACACGTGCTGCAGAACGATCGACTTGGACGGCAAGTCCAGTCGACCGGCATCGTCTTCTCGTTCAGCGTCAGGCTCGCTCGCGGCGTTTTCTGCTGCAAGACCTGAAACTGGCTCTGCTGAGCTTTCAGCTGACGCACTTTCCTGGGCTTCCGATCGGACGAACAGCCGCTCGGGCTCTGGCTGCAACGATGATAGGGGAGGCTCTTCACCAAAGTAGTGATCTTGTGTTTCGTTGGCGGTCGAGTCAGAAGAGGTTGCTGGTGCTGCTGGCTTGGTGCCGAATTGCGCAGCGACAGCGCTACGAGGATGCCAAGATCAACGCAGCGTTAGTCCCATTTAGCATCAGCCTCGATGAGTAAAAGCATACAATAGACGTACGTGATGAGAACGCCTGGCTTGATCTCAAAATGGTCGAGCTGCCCATTTGGATTGTTGTTGTTGGTCGTCGTCGCACGCGGTCGCCGCAAGAGCAAGAGTGTGAGTGGAACTGGGTGGCCATCTTGAGCTTGGGGGATAGCAACAAGCAGGTACAAACAAAGCCGCAGCCTGGCGCAAGGTGCCGCTGGTTATTACCCTTTCGATCGCTTTTTGCATGGCTGCGTGGGACCCAAACGTCACCGTTGCGTCGCCCTACAGGAGAAAACAGCACGGTATAGCTGTTAGCGATCAGAACTCCAAGCTGCAAGCGCTTTATCGCTGTGATGATTGAAAAAAGACGCCAGGACGCACCTTCAAACTGCCGCGCTCATCCTTGTAGAACTTGATGCGCCGCACTTTGCCGATCTTGGCGCACATGCCCTCTACGCACAGCAACAGAGATGCGTAAGCACCTAGCGTACGCCACAACCACCAGGTTATCAAGGCATTAGCACAAGTAGTAAGACACAGGACGCACCGAGTTGTCTGCATGCGATGTACGTGGTCAGTCCCGTGACGTACACGCTCGTGTTCTTCAGCTGCGCTGCGCCGACAGCCTTCTTCTTGCTGCGAATACTGCTGCTGCCGGCCGCTTTCGCTTGCTGCACGTCCTCGTACGTCTTCTCTCCAGTCGCGAACTCGTCGCCGAACTCTTGTGCGACGGACGCGAGGAACGCATCCGCTTCAGATTTGGCTTTCTGCTCATCGAGCCTGTTGGCGAAATGCACACACAGAGAATAATAATAACAATAAGTAGGTTGGCGCGTAAGAGGCGGCGGACCTGTAGCTATGGATGAGGGTCACAAGCACTCAAAGGTAAGCGCGCCATACTTGCGCATGTAGTCGAGGTTCTTGAGCCGCGCGCGCTCCAGGCGCTCACGATGCGCAGCGTCCATTTTTTGGCTTTGCCTTTCGCCAGTTGCGAGTTCAGATCGACATTTCCACTTGTCCAAAACGTCCTATTTCGACACATTTCAAAGTGACAATTTTGACAACCAGGACTCTTCAATGCCTCACAACTCAGACATTAGCGACCGATCTTCTCTCCCTCAAAAATCTTGCAAGCTTCAAGTTGGACCAGATCATTCGTCAAAGAGAAGCGCACGAGGACTAGCAGACCAACTCAGGAGAAACATGAAGGCGTCGCTGTTCGCCACGATCGCCGCTGCTGCTTTTGCTTTTGCTGAAGCCCAGAGCGGCTCCTCCCACGCGCTCGTGTTCCCGCCGGTTGCGCCGAACGCCGACTGCCACGGGTTCTCGGCAGAGGACAAGTGCCTCGCCGCGCACTGCTACTGGTGCAAGTCTGCGGCGGTGCCGTCCGCGTGCTACAGCGAGGACGAAGCGGGTCAGCTTCCACCTGCGGTGTTCCAGTGCGACAAGCAGGCGAGCGTGCTCTCATGGGAGCTCAAGAAGGTGAGTGTGAGTGTGTGTGTATCGATTAAACATGAGGACCCACTTGGAGGAGTCCTGCTAAGTTGTGTGCTTGCGATTGATTGAAACCAGGCGCCAGAGGATGTGGGCGAAGCACGCGCGCTCTTCGACGCGTGGAAGCGCTTCCACGGCAAGCAGTACAGCTCTGCGATGGAAGACCAGGTGCGGAGCGACATCTTCCACGCGAACGCGCGCATGGTCGCCGCCCACAACTCCAGGAACGACGTGTCGTTCACGATGGAGTTGAACCAGTTTGCGGACATTTCGTGGTACGTCTCGCCTGTTGTGCTAAATCACTTTGTTATGGCTCTAATGTGCGCGAGTGATTGTGAAACTGTGTGCAGGTATGAGTTCAAGAGATGGTACCTCGGCAGCCCACAAAACTGCTCGGCAACCCGGTACGTCTCGCTTTCACTGCGTGTCTACCATTCAGAGTACCTTGCTAACCACTCCTATTTGTATGCGTGTGTGCAACAGCAACCCGCTCTTGTACGGAAGCGTCCCGGAAGAGAAAGACTGGCGCCACGACGGCGTGGTGTCCCCTGTGAAGAACCAGGGCAAGTGCGGCTCGTGCTGGACGTTCTCGTCGACAGGCTGTCTCGAGAGCCACCTGAAGCTCAAGCACGGCAAGATGATCCTGCTCTCGGAGCAGAACTTGCTCGACTGCGCGCAGGCGTTCGACAACCACGGCTGCAACGGCGGACTTCCGTCGCACGCGTTCGAGTACGTCAAGTACAATGGCGGCATTGACACGGAGGAGACGTACCCGTACGAAGCCAAGGAGGGCAAGTGCAAGTTCAACACGTACCACATCGGCGCGCAGGTCGAGAGCGTCGTGAACATCACTGCGCGCGACGAGACGGAGCTCAAGGCCGCAGTCGGCAGCGTCGGTCCAGTGAGCATCGCGTTCCAAGTGGTCTCGGACTTCCGCTTCTACAAGTCGGGCGTGTACGAGTCGACGGAGTGCAAGTCTGGCGAGCAGGACGTGAACCACGCCGTGCTCGCGGTCGGCTACGGCGTTGAAGAGGGCAAGAAGCACTGGATCGTGAAGAACAGCTGGGGGGCGACCTGGGGCATGGACGGCTTCTTCCAGATCGCGCGCGACAAGAACATGTGCGGCGTCGCGGACTGCGCGTCGTACCCAGTCATCCACTGATGGATGAGATCCAATCGAGTTGGCAAGTGAGAGCTGTAGACGAACTGCTGTGGACCAGTCGTTCAGTCGATCTGCAAAGTGCCGATGCTGAAAATGAAAAGAAACAAGAGTTTTGCATGTTGATGGGAGAGAAAGAGCGAGAGAGAGCGAGAGCTGAGAGTCCAGGTCAACAAAGTTCAGATGTGAAAAGACTCATCCGCTGTGGCGGTTGTGTGGCATTTCAGACTGCTGTGGTCAGCAGAAGTCCGCTGTCGAGAGTGTCTGGTTGTGGCGGGATTAACGTTAGTCAATGCAAAAGCCCCATCGCCATTTTGATTCGTGTCAGAGCCGCGATCTCAGTTGCTGACTTGCGCTAATCGGCGGATTGATTGGTGCAGAGGCACGCGTTTCGCTGTTCAGATCCAGACGAATAAGTCTCGTTCCTTCCAGAAACTCACAGAGCAAGTTGAACGCAACCATTCTCTCCCAACATCTTGACTCCTACAGCTCAAGACGTCGAGATAACTATGTCAAAGCTCGAATATGACACGCCGAAACTCGATCGCACAGCATCACAGTTTTGGGTATTCTTGTAGAGATAAAGCTGCTAAATCTCGTCTTGATTTCTGCTCATGACGACACGGAAATCAAGTCGGTGAGTTCTGAAATCTTTCCCTTCAACCATCATTCCTTACTTTCGTGATGGGTGAACCTTTCATGTGGTCCACCCCAACTCATTCTCAAAATCCGTTTCACTTTCTCCAATGCATCTCAAAACGAGGTGCACTTCCACTCGCATCTACCAATATCGAACCTCCGATCCTACCTTCTTTCGTCAAGAACCGCATCTTTCTCCAAAGATTCATCGCGACTATGTCCACCCTCCATCTTCGTTACGCTCCAGCCATTACAGCACAAAAACAAGAGTGAGGTCAGAGCAAAAGCGCCACCTTCCTTCCTTCCTCTCTCCCTCCCAGAAGCTCTGACGACGTGAGCCCTCTGACCTTCTCCGACGGCGGCCGCGATCTCTGCTCTCATTCCCAGAGCTGCACCCCAAGCGACACCCGCTGCCTGCTGATCCTACTGTCCCTGCTCAGCACCAGCTCAGCTCCAGCCTCACGCACTCACCGGTTCAGACACCAGTCCGACAAATCAGCACGCGCCAAAGATGGGACGACACAGCCACAGCCACGGGAGCTCGTCGTCCTCGGACGAGACCACGCCGCTCAAGGCTGCGGCGTCCAGCTCCTTCCGCAGCGCGAACGCGAACCGCCGCATCCCGCTGGACGCGGCCGCCAAGAGCGCGCAGCGCAAGCTGCAGCTCGCGTGCGTCTGCTCGCTGCTCTTCATGGTCGCAGAGGTCGTCGGTGGCTTTCTCGCGGGCTCGCTCGCGATCATGACGGACGCCGCGCACTTGCTCTCGGACGTCGCGGGCTTCTGCATCTCGCTGTTCGCGATTTGGGCCACGACGCTGCCAGCGTCCTCGCGCCTGAGCTTTGGTTTCCAGCGTGCCGAGGTTATCGGCGCGATCACGAGCGTGCTGGTCATCTGGGTGCTCACGGGCGTGCTCGTGTACGCGGCGATTGAGCGCTTCCTGGAGTGTCTCGAGCCGAACCCGAAGGAGCGCGTGAACGGCAAGCTCATGTTCATCGTCGCGTGCATCGGTTTGTTGGTGAACCTGATCCTGATGCAGATCCTGGGACACGGTCACAGCCACGGCGGCGGAGGCAGTCACGGCCACGCGCATGGCGGTAGCAGCGGAGACAACCACGGCCACGCTCACGGCGCTGCGAAGAAGAAGGAGCACGGCCATGGTCATGGTCATGGCAGCGAAGAGGAGAACCACGGCCACTCGCACGGCAACGGCCACGCGCACGACTCGGACCTGGAGAACGGCAGCGCCAAGTTAGCGACGAAGAAGAACGCCGACAAGAAGATGAAGCTCGAGAACCTCAACATCCAAGCCGCGTACATCCACGCGCTGGGCGACTTCATCCAGAGCGTGGGCGTGTGCATCGCTGGCGGCCTCATCTGGTACAACCCGGCGTGGCAGATCGCGGACCCGATCGCGACGTTCATCTTCTCGGTGCTCGTGCTCGGCACGACGATCGACATCGTGAAGGAGAGCGTGCACGTGCTCATGGAGGGCACGCCTGACGGCATCCACGCCGAGGAGATCGAGGACGGTCTGCGCGCGCTGCCGGCCGTGCTCGCGACCCACGACCTGCACATCTGGTCGCTCAGCGCCGGTCTGCCGTCGCTCAGCGTGCACCTGATCTCGGACGACCCGGACGCCGCGCTCCACGAAGCCCAGGACTTCTTGCTCAGCCACGGCATCACGCACACGACGATCCAGGTCGAACGCCCGTCCAAGCAGTACCCGCGCAACTGCGCGTCCGACCTCAAGTGCGGCCAGGACTCGCCACACCATTAGTGAAGAAAAAAGCGTGCAACGAAGCTCTCTTTCGTCGAACGACTGATACTACTTACGATTAGAGAGAGAGAGAGAGAGTGAGAGAACGTTTGAGCTCTTTGCCTTTGTAGGCTTTACCACTGTAGAAATACACACAACCTGAGCTTGAAACCTCCACGCGTCCACCACCAATGATCAGGATTCTGCCAAAACGACGAGGTACACTTTTTGATTGAGCTTGAACACTCGATCTACTAATGAGTGCTCGTCCTCGCTCCCTCCTGGTTGAGTTTCACCGCGTTTTTCTTCTTCTCCTGCATCTCGGGCTTCTTCTCTACTTTTCGGGCTCGAGACTCTCCGCTCTCCTCTTTCACCAGGTTCTTCTCCTTCTTGGCATTCCTCGTCTGCTTCTCTTCCTTCACAGGGTTCCTCACGACGGGCATCTTCTCGCCTGACCCCTTCCTGTGCTCCGTCGTGCATTCTTCACACTCCCGCATCTCCTTCTCAAGCTCTTCCGTGGCTTTGATCTCCTTCTTCATCACTTTCTTGGTCGTCTTCTTCGTCACTTTCTTGTCCGTTTCCAGCAACTCCGCTTCCAACAGCTTCGCCTTCTCCTTCTCGAACGCCCTCTTCTCCACTTTAAACTTTTCCTTTTTCTCTTTCAAATCCTGCTTCTTCTTCTCCAGTCTTCGCTTCTCCTTCTTCATCTGCTTCGCGAACTCTGCACACTCGTTTTCAAAATCGTCCCTCTCGACCTCAAACCCGCGCCTCTCAATCTTGAGCTTCCGCATCTCCTCCTCGAGTTGCTGCTGACGGTATTGCTCTTTTTCCTCCGGAATCGCCTGGAACAATTGCATGAGCCACCAGTTACACCCTTTTGGAGGTTTCGGATACTGAAAAGGACGGTTTTGCTTCAGAATCTCGTCCTTAAACTTGACCGAAACTGCATGCCAAAACATCACGTTGACAAAAGCCTTCCCGCCTTCAGTTTCGTCTCCTCGATAGTCGTTCGGGATCCCTCGAGGGAAGTAGAAGTCCCATTGTTTATCACTCTCGGACTTCTTCACTTGACAGGTCGTGTCGGAATTGGTGACAAGGAACCCTCTGTTCGATCTTCCTTTCACAATTTCTCCTCTGTCGATCTTTTGTCTGCGCAGGAACTTGGCGATCTTGCTCTCTCTTTCGCAGTCGCGCTTGAGCAGCAGGAAATGGACTTGAGTGACTCCTTCGACTGTGGTTTTCGCCATCAGGAACTTGGAAAAGTCATTGGGGTAAAATTTCATGGTGTAGCGATAACCAAATTTACCAGCGGCACTTCCGCGAGGGTAAACCGTTGTGGTTGGAAGGCCACCGTTGTACCTCGTTGTCGTGAAGCACGCGACGCTCGCGCCATAGAGTTTGCCGTCTCGAGTTTCAGAGTCGCAAATGCTTGGCTCGATTACTGTCAGACCAGCTTCGCTCGAGACGTGGTACGCCGTGATCTTCATGTTGCTTCGTGTGTGGAGAGCTCAACTGGAGGACTGGACTTGGACACTTGTGGGCTTCGTGGCGAAATCGAAAGTGAGAGACGTGAGCACAGCGAACATATCCGAAGCAAAGTGATTTTACCTCGACGAAACAAGGTAATGGCTGATCCGTTATCATGTTTCCCTCACAAGCACACCTTCCAGAGACGATGTACTTGGACGTTCATGTGCGTGCGTGGAGGTTCGAGTGGTGCGTGTGCAGCTGTGGCGGAAAGTACAATAGCTACATCCTTTGATTTGTTTGTTTTTGCCTTGAACCAAACAACGACTTTCATGATTTGATGACTTCAACTTTGCTGAAAAAAGCCCACCAACTTCAAGCCCGTTTTCGATGGTCGTGTATTCCACTGTTCGAAACTTGCTCGAAATTGTGCGCAAAAGATAGGTGAGAACTGTCTGCAGGAGGGAGAGGAACTTCATCGCGGAGTGACGCAGTTGTGCATTATCTCTTGGAAGCAGTGGGACTTCTGAAGACCCAGAAGTCCATGATGGACAGAACAAGATGATTTTGTGTGTACCATCTACCAGTGTTCTCAATAAAACATCAGTCCATTCTCCCTCAAATATTGGTGAGAGGAGAAGAGAATGATCTCGAGAAGCACACTCTCACACAAGGCAATGCTCAGCAAGTCTTTGGAGGTTCATGGTATACCGCTGAGTAAACCTCTTGCTTCAGTCAGTTTGCCTTTGTTGCTTCTCTTTTGTGTCAGGTTCCTGTGATAATAAAAACCAATTGCACTACTATCATTCAGGATATGGTACATCATAGCTTCAGATTTTCACACGAACGAAGGACACTACTGTACACAAACTGATCCTTTTAGTATTAGTGTACGCATAAACCACTTCCGTATCCTCACATCTGCTCCACCACGAGCACGAGGCGCTAGCAGACACTCTGTGCAAGCGCCAGCGCGCGTACGAGCAAAAGTACCGCA